>LIEC01011041.1:0-21238 GCA_001925005.1 Drosera capensis | reverse complement strand
ATTTTCACCTTTTTCATTTTCATTCTTTTCGTGGGGGAGACAAATTTGATGGTGTATAATTTGGTTTCATAGCATGGAATTATCCTATACTATATCATCTGCACGATTAGATCTCTTTTCTTCAATTTATCTTAGTTTTTTAGTTCTTACAGACAAATAAAAATTCAGCTTGGGCGAATTTGATGAGTGTAGGATTGTGAAAGTACTCTGTATTGGAGGACATTCCAACACATGTTTGAACTAACTGTAATTATGTCCTCCATGTCACTTATTCCAAATATCCACATGCACGTTATTCATAAATATATAGTACCATAAGTGAGGGAACGTTTTGATAAATTTACATTATAATTTAAAAAACCTTACATCAATGATTTTAAATGTCTCACAATGAAAGATTAAATAAATTCTGAAATAACGTTACATATTTATGGAATTAAGTCCAACTACACTAAATACAAATGCAATAAAGTTCGCTCTAAGTCGTCCCATCGTCGATCTTGAACAAATCTGAAATGAAATAGTAAACCGCGAGTCAAAATCTCGAAACATCATAGGCCCTATTTCTCCTCAGGGAATTAATGTCATTCCGATGGATTACGTTAAACCTGCATACCATCAAACACATAACCGCATCAACCATTTACAAATAAGATTAGTTTTCATCACTTAGTTGGAGGGGGGTGGTTGTGAGAGATCGTCTCCTAAATATAAATAAATAATAAATCATAAACATCGTCTCATTTATCTATACTATACGTTACATTATTTTAATCTTCCAACCAACCCATTTCTTAATATTAGCGATTAAGAACAAGTTTTCCAATTCACTCTCCCAATTAGGGACACAACTCCCTAATGGTAGACAATGAGGTCTTCTGCACTTTTGCAGTAAATTTTTCCCTAGTGGCCAATCCTCGATGCCAATACAACCAATCCTTGTTATCGTTCCATGCATGCGAAAGGTGTCCTCGCAGTCCACCCTCCCCAGTTAGTATTTAAGTTGTCTTCGTCATTGTTCAATCCATTAATTTATTCTCAATTCATGAAATCATTAATTCAGTATCAACGCATATCATCCGATTTGAGGTTGCCATACATCCCAAATGTCTACCCAAAATTCAAATCATAGAGTTCTGATGTAGTATCCCATAATTTCTTTTTTTTTTGGATAATCGTAAATATATTTAATCGTCTCGCGTTAGGAGATTATTATTATTTTCACGAGATATTACGGGTTTAAATCTACATAAGAGAATCTTAGGGACATCTTTGAAATGATTGGATTAACTTTAAAATATTTAAATTCTCAGCAACCCGATAATTACTCCCGTAATTATACTAGTAGTCTGTCCACATACTAATTTCAATTCATGTCAGTTTCACATCAAATCTGAGCACCCAGTTGAGAGCAAAGGGGTAAGTGTTTCGTCTTCGTCTTCGTATAGCATAATCCATGGAATACGCGACCCCGACAAGATCGGACTTTCCCGACAATCCCTGTCCTTTTCCAATAGATCCGGCCACCCTCGACGTCGCCCTTGCCTTTGTCGTTGCCAACAAGGTTGGATTTGTCCCTGTCGCTGTTTGCTGTCGGCCTAGATGCATTGGACGACCGTCTTCGTCCCTCTGCGGCTCGTGCCCAGCCACGACAGCAATGCCCCCGCCCTCGTTGATGCTCTTCGAGGTAAAAACAACAACCAAGAAACAGTCGGAACTGGGCCACCAACCACCGACAATGACTTCGTGTGATGATACACACCCCGCCTGCTCCTTGACCCTGCTTCCCTTGCCTTGTCTAGCCTCGTCGGAGCAGTTCCTGATCGCCGCCTGCCGGTTGTCGGCCTTCGCCGACATTCCATTCCCTATCCTACCTGAAACCGTCCCAAGCCGGCTCTTGTTCATGCTCAGCGGGAAGGGAAAAGGGGTTAACCCCTTTTCATCTTAAAATCAAATATTAAATGTTACATTTGTTATGTACAATATGCAATTGTACACACGTGTGTACATTATTTAGAAATTAATGTTAGTGGATTTATGTTATTAATTTTATTATAGGTTCGAACGCTACGCAGCAGTAGCTTTGGGTTTATATGAAAATTTTTTCGATTTTTTTAAAATAACAAGGTAAAATATCGTTATCTTAAATTAAATATTTTGTGTGTGTGACTTGAATTGTGTGTGTGTTAAATAAAAGAATAAAATCTTGATATTCCTATATTCAATTTGTATGCTAAAGAGGATAACGATGCAACCTGTATGTGATTGTATATTATTTTTATAACAAACTATTAATCCTGAAAATTTTAGAGAACATTACAAACGTCTCAGACCCGCTTGTATTATGAGGAATTACTTCCATTCTTTGGTGATACAGATACTCCATAGATGATTTGGGAAAACGAATAAATTAAAATTGCAAAGTTAGGATGTGCCATCATTGGCTATCGTAATTTTACTTACAAATAGATACATCACCCAATTGTATAGAATATTACATTGACTATCTAGCATTATACGTGTAAATAGATGCTCCCACGTACACATCTCATCATATATGAAACACAATGTAAGTTCACTCCCCAATAGATGCACCCACATATATGATACTCTCCCCATCTCATCTCAGTTATTTTATGAGACATTAAATTCGAATGATTCATATAAATTATGATAAATTTTAAATTAATAAGTTTTGATATTAAGAGAAGCAAAACATAATATTTATTTTATATAAAATCATGTTCTTAGTCATTATTATCTGTCTATCACTTTTTATATTATTTTTCTACAAATTCATAGTTCATATTTATATTTATATTGAATAATATTAAAAGTATAATTTATTATAAAAGATAAGAGAGTAATTAATAGATATGTTGTTACTATTTTGATATTATTATTTATCAAATTAAAAAACGTTATAATTTTATAGAATATAAAAATAAAATAAATATTATAATTTTTATAAAACAAAAAAATAGTAATCTTGTCAAATTCATCCATCCCAATTTATTTAAAATCAAGGGTTGCCACCTCATGATATTTATTTTCGGAGTGTAATGGCAAGATCGAAATACTTTAATTTGGACTCGGTAGATTTCCATGAGCTATAGAAAATTTTATTCACTTAGACAAGCTTATACATATTTTAATCACTTCCAAACAAACCAACTAATTGTTAATCATTTTCAACTAATTAACTTGTGAAATGAATTCATGTTATTAGTTCACACAAATCGAGTATTATACATGGGACACGCATGAACAAAGGCAGACGTTATGCTTCTGGATACTATATATTATACGATGATAATAGCAATACAATATTTACATATCAAGATGATAATAGCAATACAGATTGGAGCCGATCGGGCGGTGACAGATTAGCCCATAATCCATGATGGTTACGACGATGATTAATGGAACTTTCGGTGAACGTGACGTAACTTTGCTATCAACAGTTTATTTGCTGATCAAAATGTTATGAACCATTGGTGGATCTATCTTACAGTGAGTACTCACAACTGCTACACTCATTTTCAAAAACATGTTGAATGCATATAATATACTCTGTTTTTTAGTCTTGGTCAATTTTGAATGGTTTTAAGTTATGCAAGTTAACTTATACATATGTCATTTATCCATAGAAAGTGCTCAATAATTTTTGTATGTGATAATACTGCATATATCTCACACTCTAGCCTCCTCAAATCTCATTCACAAATTAGATTATCTATGTTGTTATTGTGGTTTTTATTAGATTATCTATGTCGTTACGATGGTTTTTATTGACGATTGTGTTGAAACCGAGTCATGGCAACTTCTACATTGTGTTGAACTTTACGTGAAGACCGTGAAAAAGAATGGAAGTCATTGCCTAGCTAGTCAGGAACCGTCAATCCATTACACGAACTTATGTTATAATAACGGATTATTCTTTTACCATGATCAAGGACTAATTTGATAGTAAGTCAATATATTACTGTAGGGTTATTCTGATCCTCTCTTGTCAAGGTTGCAGCTGTTTTCTATACTATCACTGCAGTTCCTAATAGTTTTAATTGTCCAAGGAGATTCGTGGTTCTTGTGCAAATTATACATGTCACACTGTTTCATTAAAGGTAGTCAATATATGATGAGTATTTATTCGTGCTCTGTTACAATGTTGAGTGGAACTTGTCGATGTGAGATTACGCTTGTGGTGCATAATTGCACGAGGATTTATATATGTGGATCGCATACGTAGAGAGTTTCTATACAAAACAGGCAATTGAATTGCATTGTTCGGATTCGAATATGCTTCCTATTTTCTATTTTCCTAACTGACCGATTTTTGGTTTTATGTCGGGAAATCAGTTTTAGCACTACTTCGAATTGATTATGTAAGGTTTAGCAATGCAAATCTAAAAGTATCAAACTAAATAGGAGAGGGAAGAATTAAACTCATTAGGTTTTAGCACGAAAGCCCATTAGGTTTGAAGAGTTTATTGATCGATCCAAAGCAAGTGTCAAACTAAATAGGAGAGGGAAGAATTAAACTCATGATCTCAGTATAACTCTCATATCTTTTATTCAAAAATCAACATTATCAAAAACTCAATTTGATAATAAAAAAATACAATTATATATCTCACACTTTGCAATCACAAAACAACATGTAATTGAAAATTTTGTACGCAACAAGAATGTTTAGTTGGAAAACTATGTTTTCGTTAGTGTTAAAGCGACTGTCAATTCAAATTTTTCCAAGGATTACATCACATAATTTTGCCCTTTTAAGTAAGATATCTGATCGATATTAATAAACTATCGATCTTACAAATAAGTACGGACAACTGCCCCACTCATTTTCAAAGCAAGATGCATAAGTAGTACAAAATTTTTAAAAGACTAGGTCAATTTTGAATAATTTTAGGTTAGGTCAATGATGAAAATTGAGCAATTATATAAAAAAAATTGCACTTTTTAAGAGGGTGCTAGCAATCTAACCAAAAATAAAGTTAAAAAAGTGACATCAATAATGTTTGTATGATATTTTTCTTTTCCGTTATAAATATTAAAAATCATCATCAACGACTGAACCTGTTAGGACACAAACATTATTGAGCACGTGATCGCTACACTATATAACAACGCGAGGAACATGAAATAGAATGTAAGCCAATTCGAAAGGGATCCTACGTACCCTAGCTAATTCCATACCTTTGGTTTAAGAGTACCCCAACTCACCTACATTCGTGATAGTTGAGGTTCTTGATTCCCCCCACGAAATTAAAAGAAAAAGGAGGCAAGAAAATGACTGCAATGCCAAAATCCCATTACAAGAGGAGTAACCGTATAGCTTTAAATTTAATACTCTCCTACATGTTTTCTTCTTTTAACTTTATGTGGTCATAATTTGTTGCAAGTTCTGTTTCTTTTGCCGACCATCAAAACAGTATAAACCACATTTACTTACCTTTTGTCTTTATTACATTTCAGCCACAAAAGTAGTAACAAATGCAGGATGAAAATTTCATTATAAACTCGAGAGTTACTAGTGGTCATGACTTCACGCGAAAAAGTACACCTTCCGTCCAAAATGTAACATTGCTATGTGCGGGAGAGGGTATTATCGACGACCAATCATCTATAACAAAGGTTAAAAATCATAGATTTATTCTGTTATATATTCAGAATGACAAAATTTCTCATGATAATAAGTGTCGGAAAACGTCCAATCCAATCATAGATACTTTTCAAGAAAGTATCTGATTTAGCTGAACTTTACCGTTTTATGTACTTTGTCTCTGGTTTTAGATTTTTTTCATGAATCGAGACCATGCCACACTTAAATTGGACACGACACCACCTCGAGTTATCGAAGACCATACAAAAGCAATTGATTATATTATCAACTTTGCCCAAGAAATGATTCATAGGACACGATGTGCCACATCCATGAATGATGGTGTCCTCATTCCATTCAACCTTAAATGGTGTCCCCATTCTTCATAAGCTGGTCAGTTAATCAAAATGGATAATGATCATAATGAACGTTGGATATCTATTAATTTCCTATAAAAAAAAAAATCAACGGAGATAACGATTGGATATCTTTTTTTAAAAAAGTTTAGAAAAAACACCACACTTTATCTAAAAAGATTATAGAAGACATCATATATCTGAAAAGATTATGAGGCACACTTTCTCTAAACGATCAGCGAAAATAAACACTGTCTCTTCTAAAAAGATGAACAGAAATAAACACTCATCTTATACTACATCATTTAATCTTTTTTTCGAAAATTGATTAACATCCAATGATTGCTCTGGATCAAAACCCAATAAAAAAATGCTTCTCAGGTGATCATAGAAAAGTTTCATCACCGCTGACATTGCCCTATTAAATCAGAGACAAGATCCTTCCAAATGCTAAAAACAAGTGTTAAATATTTCATCATTGAACATCACCACGATTGCAACACATGATTTTCATGGATAAACACATAGGCCAAACTCGTGATTACTTGACCTAAAATATTGGTTTATGTTAGGCTGCAGTCACAATCAAGAAACCGGAGAGTAGATTTCTGATAGCTGACGCCTGACGTAAAAGTAAAAATACTCAATAAAAGTCGCTCCGCTATATCGCCCGACTACCTCACCAGGTGTCTTGAGACCCATTATTGAAATTAAAATGAGAAAGAAACCCACGCAGGCTGCTCCATGAGGACTTGAAAGTCAAAACCCACAAGGGTATGTAAGTTTCATGAGTATGAAACCACACTTGGATAAAGTTGCCACCACCAAGTGATAAAGACGCTCGAAAACTATCACCAATGGCTTTCCCAAAAACCAGAGGATAAAGGTAAAGATCTAAAGAGATCAACAAGGGTCAAAAGACACCCCTTAACTTCAAATTCCAATATGCCCTTTGTTCATAGATTTAGCCTCATTATATAGAGGAAAATACATTAAAAGAAGTCATAAAAGTTAAACAAACATGGGAAAATGAAATACTACATGCATGAAGAGTTTTGACTACCAGAATTAAAGATAGAGAGAGTTCCAACACCAGAATTAAATGTGACTACTCCAAAAACGAAATTGCATTCTTAATCATCTTCTTTGGTCTTCTAGATATTCCAACATGCATTAATACTCTGAATTCCACCCAACAAGTTGTCTAGATACATTGTTGATCTGAAATCAACAAAGTAACATTCTGCCCGTGTGAATTCTTCTCAGGTATGGCCAACTGATCCATCCCATGTGTCATGGTCAAGTGTGCTCCCGCATCATAATGTTATCTTCGTTTTCATTAGGCTATGCTTGGATAAAGTTTCATGATTGTGGAAGAAGACCATTATGTCTGTGAGACGCTCCAAGAGTAGTTTACTCATATTGTCACTCTATGTCGATGACATATTAATCGTTAGAAACGGTAATGCTAGCATTGTCACCACTTGGAAGGGGTTGCCCTCTTTGTTTTAGATGGAGGACTTGGGCTAGGCTCATTTTATAAGTGAGATTAAGATCGTACGTGATCGCTTAAGATGGTCTTACAATGTTTTCGTATGGAAACGTTGACATGACCTGTGGCATATGTACTACACTTGCATGACCATTGTTCTCAGTTTGATGTAGAGAGACGTAAGATGTCATCCATTCTATACGTGGGTGTATTCAAGCAGTAGAAAGCAGTGAAGCACATTTTGTGGTATTTACGGGGCATGCTTTCAACGTCTTTGAGACATGGTTAGAAGCCTCTAACTTAGATGTGTGGAACACCATGTATTTTTGTGTTTTCCTTAATTGATGTACTGTCTTTGGGAGTAGTGAAAAGTATGATATTGTTTTAGATATTCTCCTTATAGCCCAGCTACTCCGGATACTGTTCGGCTTGGGAGATTGTGAATTCCTTGGACTTCGATATTCAGGATGCTGTAAGCTTAGAATGTTCTTTGAGATTCTGTTGAGTCGACGTCCTTCAAACATTTGATGACACTATAAGACAGTAACACTTTGAGACTATTATCACTTAAGTTGAGTTGAAGAATGAGATCACTTTAAGAGTTATGTGGTGCTCTTTAGCTTTGGATCTCTTGATGGTATTACAAATTCGCTTGACATATATACAAACACGTATCATAAGTCAAAAGGTTGACTTTCTCACTAAGCAACCTCCCTTTGACTTTGATGAGCAGCGAGAAATGTTATGGCTGATTTGTTTATTTAGTCAATATATTAGAATGATTTGGGATCATTGGATTATATTTAGGTTGTCGTGATTTCTCAGGATGAGGTCGATGGATCGAACATGGGTACATTGTTCCAAGCCTATGTACGTCTTATTGGTTAGTCAGATTTGACGTCCATGATGAGAACCGTCGTAGATGACGATCAAAGAGTTAGAGTCGAGGAATGATCATTCAGAGAATGATTGGTCCATGGTCCTAAGTCCGTATTATGTGGAGTTGGATTTGATCTTAAACACGTACACAAGGCACTCATTGTGATATGATTTGCTTGAGATTACACCATAACGTCTGTTCATATGTAGACGTGCTTGCGATATTTTACGTATGGATGATTGATGGATGTCTTTGTTCCCATCTTTCACTGAGATCTATATATTTCTCCATGCTTCCGTATTGGAGCACATGATTTGAAGTAGAGTTTTTCGTGTTGATTTTTAAATTGTATTCTTCATGGCCACCATATATAAGTGCAGGCCGGATGGGATACTCTTGGGAATACAGCGATAAGAGAAGTGAATTAATTTTGTTTGGCTAAATGCATGTCTCTTGTTAAGCATCCGTCGTATACAGAAGCTGCTTGCTCGACTGATCGGGGTCATTTTTACGTGAATTTATCTTTATTTTACTTAGCAATTTTTAGATAATTGAATGCAAAAACCAAGTGTATGTGATTAATATGCACAAAACGAATCCATAATCTCACGTTCATCAAATTGATGATATGTTTATAATATTCGTAAAATAATAAATGTTTCTTTATTGAATATTTACATACAAATTGTTGGCCGAACTACAAGGTGCAAAAACCAAATCCAGCCCAATAGCAAAAGCCCAACCCAAATCGAGGCCCAAACCTATTTTGAGGCCCAAAACATTCAAGTCCAACCAGCTACCACAACGGGCAAACCGGCGCAACCAAGTTGCTAGAAGCACGCGTAGCCACCGCCGCATTCAACCGCCACCATACAAGAATTGGTCGTCGTTCACACCACCAAATAGCTGCCGTCCATCGCCGAAATCCATGATCGCCGCCAACCACCCACTATATGCAGCAAACCATGACTATAAAACAAAGGATAAATTCAGCAATATCCTTCGACCATAGATTTGCAGCCACAAGGTGTCAAAACAACCATCAAAATTCGGCGGATTTTCAATGCGCATTCAAACATTCAGCCAAGGATGAATTGCTACGAATCCATGTATAAAAAGGGAGGAAAAATAGAGGACAATGACACTAATCTAACACATAAAAATTATACTGTAAATAGAGGGATATATACATGTACATATAGATTAAAAATAGAGAGGCGATTCATGTCAAAAGATTGTGTATCAAATCTGAAAAATCTAACACTAAATCAAAGAAGAAGACAGAATAAGATTGAGCCACCATTAATTAGATAGCCACCATCCTTCCCCAACAAGCACAGCTGCTGTCCATAGCAGAGGCCGACGAAGAGGAGGACGAGGTTGTTGGTTTGGGAGGACGACTGAGGTGATGTTGGGCTGCGTGAGACAAGGCTGAGGTACTACGGTGAGGCTGTTGAGTGAGACGACGGCTGGACTATGGCGGCGACGAGCACAACGACAGACAGCTGGGGTGGTGTTTGAAGCGAAAAGGAAGGAAGGAAGGAAGGAGAAAGGGATAGGCGGCGGCTTTGGTAAGGGAAAGAGGAGGAAGAAGCAAGGAAGGAGGAGGGGAGGAGTTATGGTTTGAAGGAGTATTAGGCTTCAAGCCCATTAGTTATTTCATTGGGTCCAAAACTCATTCGGCCCAATTCGGTGCATTTTTCCTGATTCTATTCTCTTAAAATTCATGTTGGTTGGTTCATTGAATGTTATGTTTTGTTTTTCAAACATTAAAATCATGAACTAAATTTCAATAGGTTAAAGTGAAGGTTTTGTTAAATTCATAAATATGCATTATTATTAAGTTACGATTAATATAGCTCACGATTAAATGGTTATTACGCTCTTAATGCTTTCATAAGATTGATCACCTTTTCAATGATATATGTCGTACAATTGAGACCGAGAGGAGATATTGTATGAATGCTTAAGTAATAAACACCATGGATTAAGTTGATATGGAAATATATAACTTGATACATGAAGCAGTTATACCATAGATGTCATATTCCTATGTCGAAAACTAAAAGGATTTCACAAAACTTAATGCATTAGCATTTTTTCTAAATTCATATTAGAGATAATATGGGTTATTAAACAATAATAGCGTTATTATTGCTCGAGAGAGAATATTAATGGCTTCAGGAAATCCTGTTGTTACATAAGAATATAAGTCATAGCCACAATAATATTACGTTGAAGTAAATTTACAAACCTAAACCTTAACCACTTTTCACTCATTATATCTAATTTGTATTAATTAGACAATCACCAATCATTTCATTGTTTAGATAAAGCAAGGATAACATAATTTCAATAACTGTTTACACAATCCCTATGTGTTCGACAATGCGATATTTATTTACCAATTATTACGTGACTAGTGTACTTGCTGTTTACTAGTTGAAAAATACATTGGTCATCGACTCACGAAAAGAAACTAGGCGTTTCATGAAAAATGATTTTTTTCACTTAATTTGTTTATTTCTCCACCGATGCATATCCATGACATTTTTTTTCGTCACATGATCATCACTAAAAGCCAGTCTAGAAAAGGTGACTAAAAATGGTGTCCATCATCAAAGGTTTTAGCTTTTGTGAGAAAACAAAATTGGTCACAAAAATTTAACTTTCGTAACATAATATTAGTGACTAAAATTATGTCACAAAATATTAGTTTTCTTAGTAAAACCATATATTTAGTGACAATATTTTGCTGCTATAACTATCTTATTGGTGAAATCAATTGATCATTATAGTTCTTATTTATTACTACCGTTATTGAAAGTGACTCGTTTGTGATGATTTTTTATCACTGAAATTAAAGAATACTTTATGACTAAAAAAGCGTAATTTCCTAACTAAGGACTTGGATCCCGCTTTAAGCATGAGGCTCATGAGGGACATACCGGATCAGTTCTTGATGCGATAGTGATAGACTGAGGTGAAAACAAGTTCCAATTTTCTTATGTGATGCGATATGTCTCGTCTCGGTAGCGGTTTCATAGTCATATTAGTTCCAACATGCCTTTATCAATCTGGTCGCACACCTTATTTTCAAATATGAGGATTGAGGATAGAAGTTGAGATTTGAGATCGAATGAGTTTAAGGTGACTGATTATTCGTGTAAATGAGAGATGTAAATTAAATTAATATAAACAAAGATATACGGCCTGGGTCATATGTTTATGATCTAGATATTTTAAGAATATCTTACATTATCGGATACGCTAATTGATAAAAAATCTCTTATCTTGCACACTTCATAACTATATAAATATATATCGCAAGGTTGGCCTATCAAATACATCAATCACACATATTCACATAAAGGTATCTCGCTCTCTCTGTTCGTTGATTTATCCGTAAGATCTATAGTGTGAATTCGTATATGTTGTCGAGTTCTACTTTGGCTCATGTCCGCAAACGAGATCCGTTCGTGAGACGACATCAACCATTTTTCTTGGAATTTATAATTAACTTATCAATGTGAGTATTCGAATTTTCTTTATTATATTGTCGTCGATAGACATGTTTTTCTTTGTTCGTTGATGGGGTGTACTCCCGCGGTTGTGTAAAACATCACCACTGCCAGTCTTTAAGTTAAGATTGGAGACTGATAAGCACGTTCATCAATTCGAGAGTGTAGATTTATGAAGTTTGCAGGAAAAATACTCGCTGACTTGTTGGTTTAGCTTAAATTGCTCGTTTGAGTTATTTTACTGATTGGCAGTAGCTTGGGATGATCTTCTGGTGTTCAGAGATGCTTGGTTTCGAGCATTAATGGCTGCACTGGAGTTTTGACGATATTTTCTAGTTTAATTTCCTCTTTGGGCTTTATAATCTAGTTCTTTTGATTTTGTGATCATGAGGATCTTGTTGTTGTTCAGATCCTATAGGGATCGTTTTCACCTATACCGTAACTATCAAAAAATAAAAAATAAAAAATACAAGTATACATAAAATCCTCTTTAAGTATAAAATTAAGATAAAATCCCCAGAAAAGTGTATAAAATTACACAAAATCACTTTCAAGTATGTGGAAAAGATGTAATACCGGTTTTTTCAAAAAAAGAAATTAAAATTATTTGTAAAAATACAATATTTTAATAGTGCTTTTCCATAAAGTTTTTATAATATATAGAGATCTATCATATCTGTCACACCATTTGGATGGTTAGTCACCTAAAATACATTTTAGTCAACTCTATATATAAAATTTGGTATATTGCTATACCGAACATACTACTCCCTTCATTCATCTCATATTAAATATAATATTGAAGTTTTCATGAAATTTATGTATATGTTGATTTTTGTGTATGAAACTATATTACCCGTGAACTTGTATGAAAGAAAAAAAAGAGAAAAAGAATGAAGAGAATTGATAACCGTAATGAGTTGATATTATATAAAGTAAAAAGGTAGGGATGTTTTGATACTTTTGAAAAAAAAAAATTAAAATAAGATAATATTATAATTATTATAAGATATCCAAAAAAATACAAACATTATATTCATTTTGGGACGGAATAAATATTTGGATGACATTTCACTTACTCCCTTCCTTCCACATGTAACAACCTTTGCAGAAGTGACATAAATTTTTTTTTTATTACGTATTGTATGTGGAATAATCAAACATCATTTTACATAAAATTAACGTAAAAAAACAAATTATATTTTAAGTTGTGTTCTTCAATTATGAGCCGTTGAAGTAATTTTTTTATATCGTTCAATAATGCAAATACAGTGCAATATTGCAATTTCAATGGGCGGAAGGAGTATATGATTTGCCATCTAGATAGATGTATTTGTCTACCTACATATTCACTTTATAAAAAAATATTATATTTCTTCAGTCTCATAAAAAATATATCGTTTTGTCTTTAGTATTGTTTAACATGTATTTTAAGGATGTTTATTAGTTATTTTAACGATGTAAAAAAAATTATAATTATAATATATATCTTAAATTATCATTAATATTTCATGATAATTTTAGAAATATAATGTTTGATCGATGCACTACACAAATTAAAATCTGCATCTACATATATGAAAATAAAAAAATTCGCAAATTTTATAGGATATGAGGGAGTACTCCGCAATAAAATTTGTCATTATGATCCTTCCCAATAAATTTGTACAATACCATTATTAGATAATATTTTCAAGACTAAAATTATTAAGAAAACTTTAATTTTCAGTTTTTATAATTTCATCCTAGTGACCTCATCCCATTACACCAAAGGTTTATAAAAAAAAAAAACTTTAATTTTCATTTTTATATTAACTCATTTTAATTATCTCATTCCACTATCATTTTCTATTGGTATTTAAGATATGATGATAATCACACCAAAGATTCAACCTTCTTCTAAACAAACGTGCAGGATGTTGCGGTTGCAATTCTTTCGTGATACAGATACTCCATAGATGATTTGGGAGAAAGAAAAAATTAAAATTGCAAAGTTAGGGTGTGCCATCATCGGCTATCGTAATTTTACTTACAAATAGATACATCACCCAATTGTATAGAATATTACATTGACTAGCTAGCATTATACGTGTAAATAGATGCTCCCACGTACACATCTCATCATATATGAAACACAATGTAAGTTCACTCCCCAATACATGCACCCACATATAGGAGACATTAAATTATTTTATGAGACATTAATTTCGAATGATTCATATAAATTATAATAAATTTTAAATTAATAAGTTTTGATATTAAGAATAGAAAAATATAATATTTATTTTGTATTAAATGATGTTCTCAACCATTATTATCTGTCTATCACTTTTTATATTATTTTTTTACAAATTCACCCTTCATATTTATATTTATATTGAATAATATTAAAAATATAATTTATTATAAAAAAATAAAAAATTAATTAATAGATATGTTGTAACTGATTTGATATTATTATTTATCAAATTAAAAATATTATAATTTTATAAAATATCCAAATAAAATAAATATTATAATTTATATAAAACGAAAAAAATAATAACTTTGTCAAATTCATCCATCCCAATTTATTTAAAATCAAGGGTTGCCACCTCATGATATGCTTTATTTTCGGAGTGTAATGGCAAGATCGAAATATTTTAATTTGGACTCGGTCAAAAAAAAATTTGCTTATATGCAATCTTTTCTTTTCTTTCTTTCTTCCTTTTTTTTTTTTTTTTTTCCCTGAAAGGCTTATATGCAAGCTTTATACGAAGTACTCCCCAGGAAAACATCTGTTCATATTGTTTCTCCGAATTCTCTCGACTGCATACAATTAAACTATTGCTTATGGAACCCGACTAACACCAAAATAAAATTTGACTATTGAATATTAAATTTATAATGAGACCATTTTCTTATTATATGTTGGAGTATATATTTTACACAAACTGACAATTGTAATTCCTATTTCCATTTGCATGAATACATGTTTCAAGTAAAGAATATTTCCATAAACGGATTTACACTAATTGAACTACAAAATCATAGTAATTATTCCTACTACTTTAAGCTTGCAGTAAGTAGATTTCCATGAACTACAAAAAATTTTATTCACTTAGACAAGCGTATCCATATTTTAATCACTTCCTAACCAACCAACTAATTTTTAATCATTTTTAAATAATTAACTTGTGAAATGAATTCATGTTATTAGTTCACACAAATCGAGTATTATACATGGGACACGCATGAACAAAGGCAGACGTTATGCTTTTGGATACTATATATTATACGATGATAATAGCAATACAATATTTACATATCAAGTGTTGGAATTAATCCACATAAATAATTGTAACCTTCATATCGAATTATTTAGAATAAATCATAAGCGGAAACGTACCTGAATCCATAACTGCAAGCCTTTAATCCGGGTTGAAGATCGTCTAAGGTTAGGGTATTTTCCAGTAGGGTTTCTCTCTCTTGCTAGAAAGATGTAACGTATGTTCAACCGGGGACCATAACCTTCATATATATAGTGGTACTTAACCCTAATCAGCCAATCATCAATTAGGATCAAGCCCGTAGGTATCTACACAATTTGGCCCTATACTTTATGAGACGACATATTCGCCCACTTAATATTAATATCCGTAGGACCACTAATATTTGGGTCAAACCGAAAGATAGCACATAACATATAATTAATCCATAAATTGTTCATGTACATATAATATGAATCCATTAATCTAACAATCTCCCACTTGGACGACATATTCATGTACATGAATAAACTTTAATATTGTATGTTACAATATAAGCTTAAGAGCTCAATAATACCATCAACTTGTAATCGTCATCGACCAATCCGGTTCATCAATCATATCAACATAGGATGAAAGAGATCTATGTTATATTGACATAACTAGATCCAACAATGATCACGTATATCAATATAATCAACGACACAGATCAAATATAGGTGTGTAGCATGGAAATAACATGAAGTGTGGTTCGAAATAGTATGTCTATTTCCAACTGGTCCACCTGAAACTTTATCGAGATTAATCTCAAAACTATAAGAGTATATTAAACTTTAAAACTGTAAATCTGCAGATATAACCTTAAAAAACTTAATCAACCAAATATGTGTTTGACACCATAGAAACAGTACATAACAAACTCTCACTGAAATTCATAATCCTCAACTAATTTGACACCTATATGAGCAATATGCCTATGAAACACTTTGGGTGGCAATCTCTTAGTGAGCGGATCCGCAAACATGGAGTTAGTACTAATTGTGTTCTATGAACAAATGTCATTTCTATACTCTTTCTTTCACAACTCGAAATTTGACCTCTATATGCTTTTGCCTTGGTCAAACTGTTGTTGTTTTTTGCATAAAGGACTGCTGACCGGTTATCACACAATAACCTGAGTGGCCTTTTAATGCCACTATGTACAGTCCAATAACAAAAATTTACAGCCATAATCCTTGATTGGATGTCTATATAGCCTGATGTAGATTTCAGACTATCCTGACACCCAGCAAAATCGGAGTCAATATACCTAATGATCTCAAGCTGATCCGACCTCCGATATGTGAGCATGTAATCTTTTGTTCTTTGTAAGTATCGCATGACCCTTTTGGCTTCCTTCCAATGGTCTATTCCCGGATTGCTGAAATATCTACCTACTATCCCAACTATGTATGCTGGATCAGGTCGTGTACAAACCTGAGCATACATTAGACTCCCTACAGCAGAAGCATAAGGCACCTTCTCCATTTCTTTGGTTTCAAAACCATTCTTTAGGCACTGATTGAGACTAAATTTGTCTCCCTTAGCAATAGGGGTGTCACCTGGTTTACAATCCTACATGCCATATCTCTTAAGAACCTTATTGATATAGCCCTTTTGTGAGAGTCCGAGAACATCTTTGAGGCGATCTCGATGTATCTGAATTCCTAATACAAAAGAGGCGTCACCAAGATCTTTCATTTCAAATTTCTTTGAAAGAAATCTCTTAGTTTCGTGTAATAAGCCTATATCGTTGCTCGCAAGCAGTATGTCATCGACATATAAAACCAAAAAAATATGCTTACTCCCACTGAACTTGTGGTATATACAGTCATCAGCTATATTTGGTTCAAAACCAAAAGATATAATGACATTATGAAACTTGTGATACCACTGACGGGAAGCTTGCTTGAGCCCATAGATGGATTTCTTTAATTTGCAAACCATTTTCTTTGCATCTCTCGAAACAAAGTTTTCTGGTAGCTGCATATAAATTGTTTCTTCAATGTCACCATTAAGAAACACTGTTTTAACATTCATCTGATGAAGCTCAAGATCAAAATGTACCACTAGTGCCATTATTATCCTAAAAGAGTCTTTCGATGAAACCAGAGAGAAAGTCTCTTTAAAGTCAATGCCTTCCTTTTGAGTGTAGCCTTTAGCGACAAGACGAGCTTTAAGTCTTATGATATTGCCCTCTGAATCCTTCTTGGTTTTAAATATCTATTTACAACCAATGGGTTTTACATCTTCGGGCAATGAGACAAGCTCCCAAACGTCATTGTCACTCATAGACTTAATTTCATCGTTCATGGCATCAATCCACTTTTGAGATTTAGAACTTTCCATAGCCTAGCGGAAGTTGATTAGATCATCTTCCACAAGTCCAAAATCTGTTTCTTGTTCCTGGAGGAAGACAAGAATTTCTTCCACCATTTCCAAGTTTACCTCATGTTCTTGGAGAAATACAATGTAGTCATCCGAAATTGCACTTCTCCTCTGTCTAGTGGATCTCCTTAATGACACTTCATGTTCTTGAGATTGTTGAGTTTGATCCTCTTTAATTATATCAGGGATTTGATTAGGGAGATTATCAAGATTGTCTTGAACTGGAGTTGTTTAATGATCCTTGTGAGGAATGACAACACTCTGATCATGATCAACAATAACTGAGGGAAGAGACACATGTTCTTCCTCAAAGACAAAATCTCTAACTTTATCTCCTCACCCCCAAACTCAACATCCTCAAAGAACCGGGTATTACCCGTCTCAAAAATAGTTCTTGAAGTGGGATCATAGAACTTATACCCCATTGACCTTTCGGAGTATCCAACAAAATAGGTACTAATTGTTTTAGAGTCTAGTTTCTTTTCATTTAGCCTTAAAAGACCTTTCCTTAGCTGGACAACCCCAAATATGCAAGTGCTTTTATGCTGGGCTTTTTCCCAGTCCATAGTTCATATGGGGTTGAATTGTAGCTTTAGTTGGAACTCTATTAAGTATGTATGCTGCAGTTTTCAATGCCTCTCCCTAGAGTGAGTCTGGTAAGGTAGTATGACAAATCATGCTCCTTACCATATCCTTTAATGTTCGGTTTGGTCTCTCAACTACACTATTCATACCGGGACTACTTGGCATAGTGTATTGAGGACCGATCCCATACTCCTCTAGAAATTTCGCAAATGACCCTGGACGATGTTCACCTGAACCATCATATCTACCATAGTATTCACCACCACGGTCAGATCTAACGGTTTTAATCCTTTTGCCTAATTGATTTTCAATTTCGGCCTTATATGATTTGAACACGTCTATTGACTGGGACTTCTCATGGATGAGATATAGATACCCATAACGAGAGTAATCGTCTATGAATGTGATAAAGTATTATTGACCATTTCTACAGGGTATAGGAAATGACCCACAAATATCCGTATATATCAATTCTAAGACGTTTGAAGCTCTCTCGGCACCTAATATAGTCTTGTTTGTCTGTTTACCGTTAATACACTCAATGCATATATCCGAATTTGAGGAATTAAGAGAATCAAGAATTCCATCTGACACGAGTTTCTGAATTCTTTGTTTGGATATATGACCCAAACGCTCATGCTAGAGTGATAACGAATTCTCACTGATTAATTTTCTTTTAGTACCATGAGAACTTACATGCAAGGTTTCATTATATGAGGCAATTGTATCAAGAAAATATAGATTATCATATCAGGATAAAAGACCAGAACCAATAAGATTTGAACCTTGAAAAAGACTAAATTTATTGTTTCCAAATGAACAACAATAACCGAATTTGTCAAATGCGAAAACTGAAATTAAATTCCGTCTAAATGACGGTACAATAAATGTCTCTTTGAAATCCAAATAAAATCCGGTCTTTAATAATAACCTAATCTTTCCAATAGCCTCAACCTCAACCCGCTTGCCATCACCCACATAGATGTATCTTTCACCATCACTCGGTTTTCGACAGCTCAGGCAACCCTGCATAGACACACTTATATGAGTAGTAGCACCAGAATCTACTCACCAAGTATCTTTGGGTACCGAAATTAAATTAACCTCAGAACAAACAAGAGCAAGAGACATACCCTTTTTCGCACGCCAAGCGTGGTATTTGGTACAGTCTCTTTTCTTGTGATTAGTCCCCTTACTGAAGAAGCAACCAGATTCCGTAGTTTCAACTTTATTTTCCTTATTTTGTTTCTTCTGTGGTCTTGAGACCGCAGCTTCCTTATTTTTTCTTTTTCTGTTGTCGTTAGAAGTCGATGTCAAATGAACACTTTCTGTCTTATCTTGCTTTATCCTCTCTTCTTCCTGCACACAATGTGAAATGAGCTCATTAAGAGTCTATTTCTCCTTTATGCAGTTGTAACTGACTTTAAACTGATTGAATTGTGTAGGAAGAGAGATCAAAACTAAGTACACAAGCAGTTCCTCATGTAATACCAGCTTGAATGTCTTTAGTTTTAAAGGAGTATGAGACATTTTCAAAATGTAATCGCTTATGTTCCTTTGCCTTTATACCTAATTGAAATAAGATTACTCAAAATAGTGCTAGTTTCAGCCTTTTTCGTTTTTTTGTAAAACGTTTCTCAAGTTCGGCAAGGAACGATTTGACATTAGACTTTTCAGACATAGTGTCCCTGAATGACTCTGGAATTGCACGTTTCATGATCATAAGACTCATGCGATTTGAGTGTTCTCACTTCTCCATCTCCCTCTTTTCATCAGGGGTAGATGTATCCTTAAGAGTAGTAGGCTGCTCAATCCGAAGTACAAGGTCTAGATCCAAGCAATCGAGAACTATCATAATGTTCTCTTTCTATTCCTTAAAATTTGTGCCGTTAAGCACAGGGATACTGTTAATGTTTGTAAATATTATAACAGTAGAAGTATTGACTAAAAAAGAACAAAAGATAATATCAAACAACAAGCTCACAATTATTACTAAAATTTAACTTTAATTTACAGATTCAAATAATTGACAAATCCCCATCACAAGATACCCAGCACAATATTGATTTTAGTTTTTGGACAGAAAATCAACTTGTAAGTGGTACACTTGGTGTAGTAATCAAATATTGAGAATAAGACCCTGTCAAATATTAAGCCTTTCTTTGGACCGACTTAATATTCACATGGAAAACATAATAATTGTCACATATTTATTACCACAAGCATGTTTTAATTCCTGCCAAATAAAATCCTCCTTTGGGCCGATTGTTAAATGCACGAAATTAATATACACACAAAACATCTTAATATTGTAGATTAATTAATTTACACAAAAAAGGTTGCTTTGGCAACATATTGTTTCAATTAACTAATTTTGAATATCAGACATATACAAAATGTATATAAAATATTATTGTCAAATATTGAATTTGAATCCAAATCTTACATATATTCCATTTAAATGTTTAAATGGAAATAAATGTAAATCCATAATTTTATTTGTATACCATTTAAATAAATGAAAACAAATCTTAATCAAATCTGAATCTATCTCAAAGATATCCTCAAATATCTTACAAAGATATATGTATTTATACATATATCTTTCTCAATATTTTTTTTTTAAACTTTATCTCAATATCTTTTGTTGACCCATAATATTTGTTCCCTGACTTAGGCCGTATGCTCTTTCTTTATTGTTTCAGATTATATCCGTAAACATATCTATTAAAGAAAACAATGTGATGACTAATGTATAATGAACTTGCGAAGTGATTTGCCTCTATTATACTTCTTTATGTAAATGAGCATCGTGGAAGAAGTACGAGTACTATCACTTCCTTTAAGTCATCCACAATGCATAGTGTACTCACTTATCAAATTAATATCCCTTAGTGCAAACACAGCCAATACTGAATCCAATTTGAGATTCAAACAATTATATTTAACAAACCTCAAATTGTTCTCTTATTTCATGTCATCGAAGAATTCGTAGACTCATAAAAAAAATTCTTCAAAATCAAAATTTTCAAATAACCCAATATGAAGTATGCTCTGATACCAATTGTTGGAATTAATCCACATAAATAACTGTAACCTTCATATCGAATTATTTAGA
>LIEC01011040.1:0-45931 GCA_001925005.1 Drosera capensis | reverse complement strand
TTTTTTTTTTTTTTTGATGAAAAAATCCGGATATGTTGATTGAATTAACTTTAGAAAAAGAAATCAACCTGTGAAAACAAAATCTATAAGGTTGTATGTGTTTGTAAAATAACAACCCTGTCAACGAAGGCGATTCCTTGTCTGAACCTTCCTGGCAGTGGGATGACATGGCCAACCTAGGACAGTTGTTAGGGATTTGATTACAAGATGTTGAAGAAAGAGTGCAAGTGTGAATAGCAAAGGAATGAGATTAGGGATGAGGATTAAAACCGAAATGAGGAAGAGGAAACTTCGGTATGGAGAGAGGATGAGCTGAAGACGGTGATGACCCCAAAATTGAGTCAGATGAAGACAATGTGTTGGTTTGATCATGTAGAGAGGGAAAGCAGTTCTCGTGTGTCTTCTGTCATATGTTAAAGTAGGATCGACTGAGATGGGTAAGATTGATGATGCTGGGAATTGCGAGTCGTGACTTGAGGAATTGGGTGGCCTTAGGGTCTGAAAAGGATAGTAGTGAGGAGCTATGGAATATGATGCAGGATGTGGAAGCTCGAAGGAAGTATTCAAATTTATCTCTGATTGGATATGTGTTGGAACTTGGAAGTATTATACCGTACTCAGCTGTGGAGGAATTCGTGGGAAATCAATGGAAGATGAGAGCACATGCTGGTATTCTGTAATAGCCTCAAAAATTTTTGATTTTTAATATTGAACCTTGTGAGTATGCTACCTTCATATTAAGCCTGCTGATAAGTTTGCTTTAGCATGATATCACCTTATTTCTGAAAACCAAAATCTACCCGAGACAAGATAATTCCATGGCTAATAATTCTTAGCTTTTGGGAAGTATTACATAGCGGGGGTGATTAGGAACCCGTATTTGGGTGCTGTAAAAGTTTGCCGAAAGGTTATGTCGCTCAGCCTATGTTCTTGCAGAGAATGTTTAATATCTGCTTCACTTGACCGTACTATTATGTTTTGGGATCAACTAGTTGAGAAGCTACACAGCAAACGCTAAATCCCTTAAGCAATAGCATAGCTTTTGCTATGTAATTGCTAGACTATCAAGGATAAACATATGTATATGTTAGCATACAAGACCTGTTCTGTTTTCTTTGCAATGTGTTGCTGGAGAGTTGAGCACCACAGTGTCCCTGCCTCTTTCCAATTGTTGGTTGCTTCTGCTTGTCTAGAGGTTAGGATGCTAGCATGTTGGTGATGATCATCATGAATAGGTTGAGTTGTCCACTGTTCATAAAGCTTATGACTGAATAATTGGATACTCACCAACGCTCTTCATGATATGTTGAGGAACAACACGAACGTGACTAACAGTAATGCTCGGCCATGATTTTTGTGCTAACCCACTATCATGAAGATACCACAACCAGTCCATTTTCTTCTAGCTTGTTACATATTTGAACGGAGGCAAAATAAGGCTGAATCGACTCTCTGTGATCTTCTTGTTATAGCTGCGCTGCTGATTGAAGCATGTTGCGAAGCAAGGTTGAGCCCGACTGTTTTAACGGAAGCAACAATGGAGCCATTCTCAACTTGTCGAGCTTCGATGTCGGCCCATGAAACTAGCCTGTGTGTTCTTACTTGCTGCTGGATATTGTGTTCAATCAAGGAATCATCACAAATTTGAATGCTACGAAGGAGAAGAATTAAGTTTAGGGGTTATTTGAAGAATTTTTGGATTCTTATAAAATGACGAGGTAACACACATCGTTACCTTAAATGAAATGTTTGGGTGTGCGTGACTTGATTTGCGTGACATGTTTTGATCACGTAATTACATGTTAAATAAAAGAATAAAATCCTGATATACTGGATTGTCTTGCATGTGAATTGCATGCCTAAAAAGGTAACGATGCAACCTGTAGAATATTATAGATTATAATAAAATTTCTGAATTTCTGAATATTACTTGCTGTTGACGCGTGATATTCTGTGCTGATTGATTTTTATTTTGTAACGAACAATTAATCCTGAAAACTCAAGAGAACGTTACAAAAATATAACGTTTATGAACGCCATGGAAATCACCTGTTATACATGGAATAACATGATTAATTTCATATTATATGTCTGAAAACCTGAAATAAGAACTCCATGATAATTACCTGTTATACATGGATTAATATGATTAATTTCATATTATATACCTGAAATCTTGAATTATGAACGCCATGGTAATCGCCTGTTATACATGGAT
Organism: Drosera capensis; assembly: GCA_001925005.1. Lineage (NCBI taxonomy): Eukaryota > Viridiplantae > Streptophyta > Magnoliopsida > Caryophyllales > Droseraceae > Drosera > Drosera capensis. Next base: position 43,713 of record LIEC01011040.1, on the reverse strand, counting down.
TAATATGATTAATTTCATATTATATGTCTGAAATCTTGAATTAAGAATACCATGGTTATTCCCTGCTATACATGGATTAATGCGATTAATCTCATGATACATGCATGAAAATCTTGAAATATGAACGCCATGACAGTCACCTGCTGTATATGAAAATTAATATAATTAGTTTCATAAGTACATGTTTAAAAGTCCTAAGAATCCGAAAATCCTGCATACAAGAAAATGCTTAAGAATCCTGAATATCCTGAAACGTGAACATGAAGAAATTCTTATTAATGATAATAAATAAGAGAGTTACGGATCCAGAACCAGCCAGGGAGGGTGTGTGATAATTCCCTTCGCGTGCACACAGTGACATTTATTGATAGCCGTAATTGGTTATAATTAACCATTCAGAGTCTTCTGCAGAGACAATCCTGTTTGTTTAATTGTTATTAGTACGACCGTACTAGTAACATATTAAATTCCTACTATAACTTCTCTCATGTCAACAATCTGTAAAAGCCACGAGAATCAATACTACTTGACATAAAATGCATGAAGAGCATGTCATTAACTTGTGAAAATGATGATAATCAATATGACATGACAGAGCATGTCATTAACCTGTAAAAGTAACGAGAAGTAATATGACAAGATAGAGCATCTCATTAACCTATAAAAATGACAAGAATCAATATGATATGACAGAGTATTGTCATTAAACTGTTAAAGTCATGAGAATCAACTTGACTTGACATGAGATACATACAGAGCTTTAAAGGTCAGTGATAATGAAACAGGGATTAACCTGTTTCACTTGAGTAATTGTTATCCTGTACGTATTTATACGTTCCTACTTGGCATATGGTTGCTCGATGGTTCTTGCATTGCATCCTTTTTGTGCATGCCGGACTCCTGGAATGGATATGTATCATGTGTTACTTGGTTTTCGAGCTCACGGTTATATATTCGTTTCAGATCATAAAGGGTCGTGCAAAGGGATCATGACAATATTTCCAGATGTACGATTTTCATGTAATTTAAGACTTGTAAGTTGGATATTTCTTGTTAGTATCCTATGTTTCTGACCCTTAAACCAGTTGTAATATTGTCGTCTTACTTCAAAGGGAATTTGAAACGGCGATAACGCCACGTGGCTGGCAGTCATTAGACTGAAAATCTTGGGACGTTACAGAACATCATTTTCTCAACGAGACTCTTACTTTTGCAAGTTCGTATCGGATCCAATTCTTCGAGGAGGAGATAATACCTCTCGGCGGCTCTTGACATGAAGAACCACTTCTCATCAACATGAACATAATTGAACATATCACAAAATGTAGGATTCTCGTCGATGGAGTCGGTTTTGAACATAGATAAACAAAAGGACAACCTCGCCTTCTTGTTTGCTTTGGTCAAGTATGGGTTCAAAGCGTTTGTATGAGCTCTAATATCACCTTCTCTTATTGGACGATAAATTGTAGACTTTGGAACAGAAAGAGCTGCAAAAATTGAGCTAATATTTGTTCTCTTGCGCAATTCAATCTTTGAAATTTCACTGAAGTCAACCATAAGCCTCTTCCACCCTACTTTTCCTTTCTTTCGGGATGTTATCAACCCAAGCACTTCCTCATTAGAAGCTTCATCAGCAGAAGTCGAAGCATTGCCTGCTTTCCAAATTCATCATATTGTTGTTCTTGTCACCTTGAAATTTTGTGCCAAACTTGAAATAAGACCTCTCTTCGGTCTTCCATTGTCTTTGGTGCTCCCCTTTAGCCAATTATAGATCGTTAACTTTGCATCAGAAGATAAAATTCCCTTTGTTACCCGTAGGAAGGGTGTTCAATTCAAAATTTCTCATCTTTATGAAATCAAACGGAGGATTTTGACAACGACGTCAAAAAAAGGGAAAAGCATTTTTTGAAAGATTTTGAGACGATATCAAGCAAAGGATTTTGAGAACCGAGATTTTTCGTGGGGAGACGATAGCAAGCGGAGGATTTTTGAACCAAGATTTGCATAAAAAGAAATTTTTTTTTTTTTTTTTTTTTTTTTGGAATGGATAAGAGATTCTGTTTTGGAAAAAATCTAACCTGCTATAAAATGGTGAAACTCATATTTTCTCTTCCATTTTGTTTTTGAATTTTCCTCTTTTTTTCTTTGTTTAGAGACATTTGTCAATCCTAAACAAACCGTAGGATATAGGGGTAGTTTTGTCAAATAGAGTACAATCAAAACACACATAATTTCAAATGTTTCAATTAAAACGAAAACGGGACGATGGGAGTAGTATTTATTCCCTTCTTCACTCACACGGCAATTAGACTCAATTATGAAAACCTACCAAATCAAATCAGTTCATCCAATCCGAATCTTGCCCAGCCACCCTGAGACGCCGCCATCGTCCACCCATGTTCTCCTTTCTCCGGCGAAGAAGGGGATTTCCGTCGTCCATCTCAACGAGTCCGGATTTGTTCCTGTCGATGAGATCCAGTTTAATTGGATCTATTCCGCACGTATTTGAATAGTCCTCTTCCTTCCTTGTGGGGGTGTTCTGCAATCTAACATGATGTGGAACATAGCGTGAGCGTGATTTTCTAATATGATATTGGTAGTGGCAGGTAAGAACAAATTCCCATTTCGCTGAGCTGATCTAGATTAATTATGTTCCACTCGTTGTGTTCAGAAGTGCCTTTTTTTTTTTTTTCTTTGGTTCTGAGAAAATTATATTGGCGTTGTTGTTTTGAAAGAGTTGCGTATTGGGGGATCCGTTTGTCAGGTCATCGTTTGTGGATTCCTCCTGGTTTCAATGGCAGATCGGAGTTTTGTCAACACAGTACAAACTTTGATGGCCTTGCCTTTTGAATTGATCCGATGGATCTATGAGAACTGTTGTGGATGGGATTCATCTCGAAACAACGTCGTCGTTTGGGGTCCATGTGGCGGTGGCTGAGATAAATAGGAACATTAAATATAAACAGTGCACAATATATGTGTATATATATCAACACTCTATGACCGATTTGTAATAAAAAAAAAAAATAACGAGTTAACAAAATTTTTTTTATCTAATATGATTTTTTTTATTTGTATTATGTTACAGTTTTTGTGATTCTTTTACTTATTTTAGATTCCACTATTTTAAGTAAACAGACCAAACAACTACTTATTGAATTTGATATATAACTATTCTCTTTTTTTGTAAAATTTATAAGTGTTCAACGATTTTTCAATTCTTTTTCTAAAAAGATTTTTTTAGATGATAGTTTATCATGTGTCATTCGATATGTTTTAGGGTAATTTTATATCTTATTATATTTTATTCAAAGAGCCTTTATCAATTTTTTATTACATAAACAAATTAGAGAGAGTCATGGGGGAAGTGCTGTCAAATGAGTTTTATAACCATTTGGTGTAAACTCAGTTTTTGAATGAAATAATTAAAGATAGGGTACGTTACCTTGATTTCACTTTAAATAAATAAATTCATCAAAATTGATTAAGTATCTAAAATGTTGGATGAGTACCTAAAATCAAGTATCATGATTGCTTTTGAGCAGGTGAAGTCGCACATCGCGAATCAAGAAGGGGTTTTGACTCGTTCCAAACGTTCAATGCGACGCACTGTCCAGTTCATCCGTTGTTGAATGAGATAAGCTGCCACACGGGGTACGACGTAGGAGTATCGTATTCATTGCAGCACTATTTAGCATACTTCGATATGCTCGAATTCATAGGAATACATTGTGCTAGTGATGTGCGTTTGGAAGATACACCGGGTATGCACGCGCATTGGATTTGTTAGGTTATGTGTGTAATCTTTGAGTTATATAGAAATTAATCAATAAATTTTTAAATTAAGATATATTTATAGTTATATATTTAAGTTTAGAATTAGGACAGTCAATGTAATCTAGATGTACAGGAAAGGATTACAGATGGGAGATTAGTGATGTAGAATTCAGATCATGAGATGCTTTCAATGTCGAGGATTTATGAAAAGAATTATGAGATGGATATGGATAGTAAAAGAACCAGAAATCAATTAGGAGAAGGACCAAGTATTCAAGGCTGAGGACAAATCACTGAATACAACAGACCGGATGCAACAACGCTGGTTTGCAGTAAAGACAGAAACACTGACTAGGTATGTTGAGGATCTCTGTTAACATCAATAGCACATTCATAGGCCTTGAATTTCTAGATTTTCTAAGCCTATAAAAAAAGATCTATTTCAAACAGAGAAGATTGACGATTATGAGAAAAACGATTATAAGTTATGAAAGAAATCAATCATCATCAACGTGCAATCATTCTACTGAGCTGTATTGAAGATTGAGAAAAAAAATTCTTTAGTCTACATCAAGAATACTACTCTGACATAGTCAGAAGTGAATCTGTGCAAAGAGTTATTTGATTGAATTTACCAAGTTCATGGTAGCTTGTATGAGGTTTATTATAAGCCTTAAACAATCTGATAGTGAACTATCTCTTGCTTTTGACTATATTGATCACTATCAGAAGATTGGACTAAGTCTTGTTGGTAATTTGACAATGTTGTGTGAACCACTATAAATCATTGTGTTTTTTTATTGTATTTTTTCTTAGAATTGTAAAAGATACATCTTAGACACAGAGATTCGTAAAAAACTTGAGTCTCTTCTGCACACTAATTTCGATAGTTTACAGTATAATGGTTTACATACCATCCAAACTAGACTGCAAACTGTTTAAAGAAGAAAATTTTTAAAATAATCTCGGTGGTTGAAAATAAAGGGCAAGTGTTGAAAAAAAGAACACAATGTGGGAAATGAACCAAAGTGGATAGCCAAAATCATTTGTTATCGAAAAAACATACTATTATTAATACATTCTTAATCTCATTCTCAAGACTTTAATTATTCATCATGATCTTTTTTTTTTTTTGAATAAGTTATTTGTCATGAATTAGACATATTTTTTATATTCAATATGTTAATTTATGTTTGACAATGTTTCTTGAAAATGTTTCTCAATTCAAATAAGAACATTTTTATCGTCATTTATCATATTTTACTTTCAATACGTATTTCTTTCGAATGTAAAAAATAAATAAAAATGATAATACAATAGGTGCGCAGTACGTTGGACGATAAACTAGATGAAATCAAAATCAAAATCTATTTTAGATAAAATCATCGTATTAATTGCACCAACCTAACCATCCACATGCAAAAATACTTTTAAATTAAATTAAGTAAAATAAAATTTCAATTTCAATTTCGTTGATAAATAGAGCATTCCATTTCGATTGTGCCCATCAAGACGCTCTTTCAAAAGACAAGAATTAGGACTCAATTTAGATAGAATGCAATAACTCATTTCATTCTGATATTCATTAATGCAAGATATCACATGCAATATGATTTGACCATATTTGGAATGAGATATGATATCCTATATGTCAAATTGGCTATAAATCCTCCGCTTGTGTTTCACCTATATTACACTCCTCAAAATGTTTTAACTCACAATTCACTCCTCTTTGAAAAAAAATAAAATGGAAATCTTGTCCTTCTAGGTCCCATTTTGAACAATCTTAGCTTTCTCCCCTTACATCATATTCTAATCTCTTTCATTATTTCCAAATCAATTTTCCTTCTTAATTTTTTCCACCACGCGGGGAATCAATTGTGGAGCTTGTCAACACTATATATTCACATCCAATTATCATCTTTAATTTCATCAATCCTTTGATAAAATATTTTCTCCACACAAAATCGTGTTGAGCTCAAATTCTAACATTGTTATGGATAGTCAAGAATCTTTTCAACCACGACCATCCAACCCTAATAGCTCAGATAATGTTAAAATCATTCATATAATTTCATATGGTGGAGTTGATTAATTTGTACTTTAAGTTAAGGTTTGTTGATCCATCTATAGATTCGTTGTCGATGCACTTCTAAACTTTGTTATCTATTTTTGTCATTGTAGGTTGCTCCTTATTGTGCTTTCAAGTGGTAGTTGAAGGTTTGAGTAGATTTGTAGCCAAGGAGTTGACCAGGGGTGTGGTCATCATTGCTTTTAGTCCTGGTGTGATTCATATTGCTCAAATCATGCTTTGGCAGTTCTACTAGTGTGTATTCAAGTCCTGACCAATGGTAGCTGGGATGACATGGGGTTGGGATTTTGGTTCATGGAGTTATTGCGAAGATGGAATTTGATGGGGATGTGTATGTAGGAATTGGGATGTGGTGTCCATATTGAAAAGTCAGGCTATTAGGAACTGGGAAGGTGTTCGATGAAATGCATGAGAGGAATATGGTATCGTGGTGTTGGATGATTGATATGTATTCGAAGTACGAGTGTTTAAAAAAGAGGAAGGTAATTAACGGGATAGTCGAGAAGGATATTGTTTGTTGAAGCATTATGATACAGGGTTATGCTTTGAATCGGTTTTAGAAGTAACGTTTTATTATCGTAATTTTTTATTAATGGTTATTGTAAAGTAATCATCATACTATGAGATTCTGTAATATAATATGTATTTATTGATTATGAGTTATCTACTCTGCTTACAGCGTCGAGACTTGTTATGATATTGAAAGTCATAATATTCTTGCAATAGAGAGTAGAAGAAGCTTACTGCAGTAGAGACTATGTAATAGGGGTTAGTACAGTAATGTGGAACCTTACTGCAGCAGTGTAGAACCTTACTGTCGGTTTGCATCATGGAACCTTACTGTTATAGAGGCTACTGCAGTAATACAGAATCTTATTGTAATAATACGGATCCTTACCGTTGAATATGACAAAACATGCAGTATACAATGGTTTCATTACAGCTTTCAATATAAAAATTACACTATAACACTGTCAATTTGTCACAGTTTAAAAAAGAGTACTTGCATTAAGCTGATTCAATTACAAACCCAAACAACCATAATTCTCCATGAATCAGATTCGACTATAAACCCGATTGAAATAACACATCGAACCTAACATTTGTTGGTATTTGGTAACATGAACTTTGTCTACCTCCCACATCAATCTTACATCACATTACCTCGTGTAAGTATAAGTAATTTTTAAGTTCAAGTAACCTTATGTAAGATTTGATTAACATTACAAATGCATCAAACTAGCCACAAATCCACTAAGCCCATATCAAATTCAATATTTATATCAATATCAAGTAATGGTAAGTTCATATTTATAATGGAACAAGTTCTTAGAGATTTTAAGTTCACATATTGTACCAATGCATCAACTTCACAAGATATATTACCTATACCTATAAGTTCTTAGATGTTAAAGTTGCTATTTATATTTTCTCGACGTTGTTACCTATAAGTTTACATATTGGTAGAAATATATCAACTTCTTAGAGATTGTTATGACACCAAGATCAAATTCTAACTTAGGCTATTTGGATTGTTTAAAACACACTATGTTTAACACAAAATGATATCTAGATTCAAATATTACCTATATGTTCCAAGATTAAATTCTAGTTTACAGCAGATATAGTACAAAATTGTATCCTCATTGTTATTTGTGTTCAAAAATCAATCATATGTTACAAAAAATAACTTGCAGTATACAAAATTAAAATGCAATATACGATATGAACAATGCAGTACACGAAAGAACAAAAACATTATGCAAAACAAAAATTGTAGTACTTGAACTGAAAGTGACACCACACACAAAACAAGTTGATAGATATATGTTATATAGTGCAGTAGCCATAATGATATGTTCCAAAACACCACAACAACAGTAGTGCTTGCATCTAAATACAACATTTCAAGACAAGTTGTAAAAAAATGTAAGCAATTATAAGTTTTCATAAACAACCATACAATCAGCTCCCCGATTCCTTTTCCCAAACACATTGTTCCTCCTTTAACAAGGATAGCGTGTCTCCGACCTCTTCAACCCAATGTCTATCTTTCTCGAATGTGCCCACAAGTCTATCACAAAATAATTCAGCCCATGTACATACAAAGATAATTTTTTCGCTAACGCAAGGTCCCTTACCTTCATATAACCCGAAAACATAACATTTCACGACTTAAGATCCCTCATCGCCATCCTATTAAGCATAACCTTCATATCCCCAATATTTCCCTCTTCAAAATAGTCAGTCAACATTGTGTTCCATGCAACCATAATCCTCTCTGGCATTTCATTGAATACCTTTCGTGCATCCCCTAAACACCTTCATTCCCCACACATACTCACCATCGTCGTTCTAACAAACAAATATGTACCAAACCCATTAACTCAGAGCCTGACAATATACCTGAATCCTAACCCTCAACGTGCTCGAGTTCGCAATCGTCTTCAAATTAAACGCATAAGAGAAAGTATCAGAAACTAACGATCTTCTTCCCCTCTCAACAAGCCTACACATACTTGGAGATCCATAAACAAGGACAAATGCATCTCCTCAACCTTGGCAACAATGGACTCAGCCACCGGTGACATCGTCGGAGTTAGGATCTGTGAGGAAAAAGTTGTAAATGGAATTGTTGTTGTAATGGTTATCTTCTTGGCAATAAAGGGTATCTAAAAAAAGGTGAATTTGGATTGATTTGTGTTAGATTGAAGGGTTGATTTTGATGGTGAAAGGATGGATGAACATTTGATTTTTGTTCAGGAAATAAATAAGGTTTGTGTCGGAAAAAATGAGAAAGGAAAGATGAAAGTGAGAATTGAGAAATTAAAATATCTAATCCATATACAATATTTTTTGAGTATCCAAACAAGAAAGATAGAGTGATAATTTTCTAAATGAGATGGAGAGAAGTGCGGTGACGTGGGGATGACATAGAGGAAGGGATGATGACGTGGAAAATCAATGATAGATGTGTGGATTTTAAGAAAAATATTAAGTAAAATAAAAACTTTGGATTGAAAAATGATGTGTATGTAAAAAGAAAAAGAAAAATACAATGGTATATTCAGGGATTTCTAAATAACTCTTCCGGATATCATGCTAGATTTTCCGTCCTACTTGCGCCCGGGAACTTCAATTATTCAGTAACTACCTCTAGTTGGATGGGACCAGTGGTGGCCTAGCATCGAGCCGCCTCCGGCATTTGCTCAAGCTAACCTCTATCCTACCCTCCCCATTTCTGGTCTTAATTATCGATAAATATAGGCCGGATTAATTATGAAAGTAGCGGAGACCCATTTCTAGTCTTATAGGATTTGGAAAATCTAATTGTGCAGGCAATGTGGGGGCAGATCATGCAGTGTTTGAGCAAGATCCTTCAGCAGGAAATGTTAGAATTAGGAAAACAGTGGAATAGAAGACTGCAAATCCAAGAGGTGGTTTGATGCTGTCGTAGCAGCCCTTGATTAACATGTAGTGAAAACACAAACAGTGTCAGGAATACTAGGTTCAGTTCAGTTCTTGCAATTCGAGTTCGTGATGGATGGTATGGTAGACTGTACATATGATATAAGAGCCGAACAGCCGGTCTAGCGGGATTTAAACTTGTCAGTGTTGGGTTTTCTAATTGAAAAGTGTGATTAACAGATGCTAATATTCTCTGTAGTGCATGTTTGAGAAAAAAAAAACAGTAGTAGTACTCTTTATCTTTAATTGGTGGTATGTCATGAGTCGAAAGAGCCAGAAACACAAACAGCTATACTGCGTCCAAGCTTTCTACTCATTAGCTGTGTTTTAATTCATGAGATCAGGAGGATAGTATTTATGGTCGGTGGTCACGTGTTGCTTGGCAACTGTCAGACCCTCCCTAGCCAACCAGTTACGTAGTAACTTTTTCCTACTACATTGGTTGCTCTTTTAATTTAATAAAATCCATGTTTCTGTCACGCAGGGTGTTAGTTTTCTTGCCATTGTGCAACGAGTTAACCAATATTCTAATTGGTCCGCAGTTCATGATCAGGTTACGAAGAAAAGAAAAGAAAAAAATGTATCCATATAATCTCGTTAAGTATGAGGTGTGGAAAGAACAATCCTATAAAGTAAGATGAATGGATGATGTATGCAGAATTATCTCTAATTTAGATGGACAGATTGTTTCCTGACCTTAAAATTAAAAGGGCAACAGTTTATCATTGATTCAATTTCTTTTGACTCATGACCATGTTATGCGTACCGCCTATATATGAATTTTGAAAGTACAATTACATTGGAGTTTGTCTCGAGATCGTGAAAGACATAATTAACAAAGACTGATAGGAGTTACTGTAAAAATGATTTGAAGTTTCCAACAAATGTATGTGAAAAAATTGGTTCTGATCAGTTTGAGCTATGGTGAAGCAAGCTCTGTTTATAGTATAACTATAAATTATTTACTGGAAGATGTTAATGTTCTGATTTTAAAAGAAAATTATTTACTCCAAAAAATGCACCCTAATAATGGTAAGGAAACACCAAGCTCAAATTATCAGGAAGACGTGAAAAAGAGGATGTAGTATTACGTATATATTCAAATTTCAAATGATAAAGAGAAAAGGGAGTGCGGCTCAATGTAAGGTGTGTCTAATATATATATATAATATGATTGGGATTAAACGATAAAGATGGGTAGTTTTAACATTAAAATATTTTAAGATTTTAATTTCACTATTCATTTGTATTGTAACGAAACATCATTTGTAGGAGTCGATATGGGTCAATGCGATAAGAGGGGCCAATTGTATAGTTTCAAAGTTTACAAGGATCATGTATAACTACAGAATAGCTTTGTTATTTATATATATATATATAAATTCATAAAACCTTCAGATGATTGTATATGTAAATTCACAAATTCATCAGATGATATATAGGACGACAAATCACCATCAATTTTTTTTACATCTTTTATAAAAAATTATCCTTTTTTTATTATGATATAAAATTTTGTTTAATCTATATATCATAAGAAATCGTAAGTGAAAAAAAAAACCATAAGTTAACAAGTAGATCTATAAAATAATTATAAATAACACGTACATTTGATAAACACGTACATTTAATATACTAAAAGATTATAAAAAAAAAAAAAAAAAAAAAGCTAGCACATATCACATGAAACATATGTTGTGTTTTTCTTGATTTTTGCCTTTTTGGGGTTCCTATAAGATCTTCCCCTTAACATGGTTATTTAACCAAAGTTGATTATACTAGTGGTAGTAGTAAGAGCAAGTATTACTATTTGAGGTAAGAAGAGGGAGTACAAGAGCAAACATGATGAGGTGTGTTGATCATCATCGTAATCATCATCATTATCCGCAAAAAACAAGAGCAATGAATTATGGAGTGATGATAACGAAGAGCCGGTTGTTGTTTCGCAGCAGCAGCACGGTGGTAGCGTCGTCGCTCCGAGCGGCCAACACACGAGTATGGAGTAGTTTGGCGAGCTCCGACGACGACGCAGGCGGCCGTGTAACAGCAGCAGATCAGGATGGTGCTGGTGCTGGTGCTGGTGCTGGTGCTGGTGCAGGAGGAGTGGGGTCATGGAGATCGATGGAAGGCGTGGTTCGGTGTGCAGCCAATTATGCCCCTTTGACACCCATCAGCTTCCTGGAGCGTGCCTCGAAGGTCTTCGGCGACCGCACCTCGGTGGTGTATGGCTCCATCCGATTCACCTGGACTCAAACCTACCACCGCTGCCTCAAGCTCGCCTCCGCTCTCTCCCGCCGCCTCCGCCTTTCCCCTGGCCACGTCGTACGTCTCCCTCCCTCTTGACTCTCCCATCTTCCCATATCAAATTACCACAACAACTACTCCTATCTACTGGTATCTAGTATCCCGTTATAGACTGGGTTGGAGAGTACAAGATATATGCAGTCTTATTTTTATTGCGAAACCGTTTCATCTTCCCCAATCTTACTAATTAGGAGTAATTTCCTACTTAATTTCGATTACCGATCATTCTATACATGCTCATCACTCAAAACCCCTTCAAAAGGATAAAAAAACCATTAAAACAATTCTAAATGATTTGTTCGCATTTCTGTTTCGATTCATCATTGTTTTCGCTTTTTTGTGTATTGTCCACGAGATAGCTTCTGAGAATACCTTAATTTGTAGTATATCTCATGCGTCTTGTGAGGGACTCTTTTAACCCAATGGTTAATTTTCACGAGTTCAGAAAAAAAATCAAGTACTGTCACTTACAGTTAGTTTTGTGCGACACATGTTGTTGTGTCTTTGAAATGATTTCTTTACTTATGGAGTTGAATAATTTTCACTCTCCTACTTTGGAATTAATTGTATGAAAACCGGGCTTCACTTTGCTGGTGTTGGCTGGGCAGCAGGAATGGATGACTGGATTTTCCAGTTTGCATTTTCTGCAGTGTTCACAGTCGGACTTGGGTTGCCTGCTGTTGAAAACCAACAGCACTGGTCTTGTATTCAAGCAACACCATAGGATTGCAATCAAGCATAAAAAAACCTGTGCCTGTGTATGAGGTGTTTTTTTGCTCACCTTTGGATTGCTTGTGCTGTTCTTCAGAAACAGCAGGGGATCCTGTGCGGTTACAGTCACCTATAAAATGTTTCTACTATTAATTATTTCCATCAATAGGATATAAAGCTGCAGATAATTGACTCGCAAACGTGACTCTGCGTGCGGATAATTAAAACCAGCGTGTGAGGAATTCAAGCTTTGTTAGTTGGCCAGTTAAGAACACCTTTCATCCTCATTCATTATATTAGCTGATAGATAGCTAGTTGTTTGGTGGACAGTTCGTGATTAATCTCTTATTTCCATTTTGGTACTAGTATTTTGTGGCGTTGTCTGTGAGTGTCTAATTTCTGAGATTAATTGACATTGACTCAACCGAACGAACTTCTAACACCGGTTTGACTTTGGAAGAATTTTATTACATATGATCTTTTTTATCTCATAACGGCAAAATCTAATCATGCTATCCGCTTTCTTTTATGTTGAGTCTCATTCGATATATTTTTCCATTATGACATCTTAACTTTTAATTGCATATTGTCACCTTGAACTGATGAGTACATTCCATCATAGGATCACCCGTCTAACAATGGACATGTGAATTGTAATGTGATTTCTAAAATCTGGTATTATGCACTGTAGTAAAAAGTCCTCGGTTCTTCCTATGAGTGTGTGTCGTGGGAAGTTGATGGTTTGGGGACAACCGTGCATGATCCAGGGATTATCTTTTCTTTCTTTAGTTTTAGCCTATGCCATGATGAAGAAAGTCCAACCAGCAGCCAGTATCAGCCGCAAGTTCTGCATACAACCTTGACTCTGTTGCTTGTTCCAATTGATTCAGGTGGCAACTCTTTGTCCAAACGTCCCTGCAATGATCGAGCTCCATTTCGGCGTCCCAATGGCAGGGGGGATCCTTTGCACCCTTAACGCACGCCTTGATTCAGCTATGTTATCGGTACTTATTGAGCACTCCGAAGCCAAGGTCATCTTCGTGGACCATCAACTACTTGATGTTGCCCAAGGAGCATTTCATCTTTTGGCTGAAAAGGAGGCAAAATTGCCAATACTTGTCATGGTCAGGGAGCATAATTGCTCTGATGTCTCTGCCATTGGCTCAGTAGATTATGAATATGAAAATCTTGTGGCAAACGGAGACATAGATGGTTTCCAAGTCAAGCGCCCGCTCGATGAGTGGGATCCTATCAGTATCAACTACACTTCTGGCACAACATCCCAACCCAAAGGAGTCGTCTACCATCATAGGGGTGGCTATCTGAATGCAATTGCTACATTTTTACTCCATGGTATGAGCACAACCCCCACTTACCTGTGGACTGTGCCAATGTTCCATTGCAATGGCTGGTGTCTTGCTTGGGGTGTGGCTGCTCTCGGTGGTACTAATGTTTGCATAAGGAAAGTCACTCCAGAAGCCATATTCGAAAACATATCACTCCATAACGTGACGCACATGGGGGCTGCACCAACTGTGTTGAACATGATTGTGAACTCATCCCCGTCTGCGGGTGAGAGCAGGAAGTCCCTCCCTCACAAGGTCCTGGCAATGACTGGTGGCTCGCCGCCACCCCCGCAGGTCCTGTTCAAAATGGAAGAGCTAGGCTTTGAAGTCTCCCATTTATATGGCCTAACAGAAACCTTTGGTCCTGGGACTTACAATGTTTGGAAGCCAGAATGGGATTCTTTGCCTCCCGAAGAAAGATCGTGGCTGAAAGCAAGACAAGGCATGCTTCATCTATGCTTGGAGGATGTTGATGTGAAGAATCCCACCACCATGGAAAGCATAATTGCTGATGGTGAAACTGCAGGGGAGATCATGTTCAAAGGAAACACAGTGATGAGCGGATACTTTAAGGATTTGAAGGCAACAGAAGAAGCTTTTAAGGGTGGGTGGTTTAGAAGTGGAGATCTTGCTGTGAAACATCCCGATGGCTATATAGAGGTCAAGGATCGGATGAAGGACATTGTTATTTCTGGAGGGGAAAACATATGCACCGTTCAGATTGAGACAGTCTTGTACAGTCACCCAGCAGTCCTTGAGGCTGCTGTGGTTCCGAGGCCTGATGATCATTGGGGACAAACCCCTTGTGCATTTGTCAAATTGAAGCAAGGGTTTAACTCGAATGAACAGGAATTGATCGCATTTTGTCGGGAACGCTTGCCACATTATATGGCTCCTAAGACTGTTGTCTTTGAGGAGGAGTTGCCTAAGACTGCAACGGGGAAGATACAGAAGTTTAATCTTAGGGAAAAAGCAAGGGCCATCGGAAGCCTCTCTTACTCTTAGACAAACAAGATATCTGTTGTGACACATTAATCTGGCTTGAGGATCGTCTCCCTGGATAAGAAACCATGCATTTTCCCCATGAAACTATGACGTTACAAACATAATGAAACTCCGTATTACTAGCCTTACAGCCCGCGTGCTGCGCGGGTATTTTGTATGCGCTTTTTCCGTATGTTGTCATTCTTGGTGTACATGGCAATGGTTACCCTAGTACGTGACCCACATTACACTTTAAACCCACCAGAATGAGTTCCTGGTTAGTTGTCTAGAACCAAGTTCATGAAATCAAAGCACCCTTGAATTCTATCTCAATCAGTCTAGATTGGCAATGTATGTGTTGCAAATGTTTCCTTTTCAAACCTCTATCTTGGTGTATCATTTGGAGCAGTTTTGGGGCTAAATCGATACATTTGAGGCTTATTTGATCAAGGATGATCCATAAAAGTTAAACGACGTATAGATGGTGATTCGATGTCATTTTGAGTGTGCAAATGATGTCATTTGAAGTGTTATATGATGATATAAGGGCTATATAAGGTATATCATAGATCAGGACGGAGTTCGGAACGAAAAAAATGACGTTTTCGGTGATTTTCTGGACTGTAACCATTTTGCAATGACCGTTACAGTCATAAACCTCAAAAATTTCAGCAGTTACGCAATATAACGACCGTTAAAATTGTGATATATCATTTGTTAAGATTTTCTTGGTTTATCGTCATTGGTCAAGATGAGGGGAGCTGAGATTCTTGAACGGAAAGATTATAAAATTTATGAAAAAGCATAGACTATATGATAAATTCTAATTTTAATATATGTTAAAGATCACATGTCTAGTTTTTGATGAATTTGATAGATCTTGATTTAGTTGTGAATCTTAAGATATAAATAAAATTGTACGTGTATATAAAACTGTAAAAAACTGCTTATATGGATGACTTTGTGGTTTGATCTGGAATCACTCAGCAAGAGTCAAGAGTTAGGAAACGACCCTTAAATCACTAGAAAGGTCTTGCAGTCGACTTAGTTCTAGAACAGCTTATAAATCTTGATTTAGGGTTGTATGTAAAGAATTATGAGCTAATTAGTAAAATAAAGTCAAACGATCTGATATAGCAGAAAATATAAATTTGATTAAATTGCTATTATTGATAAAATTTCATGATGAAAAAAACTAACTCTATAGAAAGGTTATGGAATCTAGTTTATAAAGAATTTAACGAAATAATTTTTGGAGTTATACACGAGAAGTTATAGAATTAAACGTGTCGAAAGGTTAAGTTGGATAGAATTCGAGAATGACCTGTTTTGACCCCGAGACAACTCCAAATGTTCACAAAAACTTCTAATGATGATTAATATATAAATTCATTATCATGGACAGTCAAAAAAATTATCAAAGGTTTGTACAAATTTCAACATCACCTTAATATTAATAGGACGGTTTTTCAAGAAGTACGAATGAATATACTTAACTCCGTAACGTGAACAAACATTAACAAGGGAATATATTAATATGCTAATCCTATTATATTATAGGACTTGAAGACGCTACTCGTTATCACTTAAGGACGAGGTTAAGCATGTACATGTAAAGAATTATGATAAAAGGTAATGTTTAGATTTGTTATGTATGACGAAGCGTATTATTATACCGTGATTATAATAATATGCGTTGGAATCTTTGATCGTAATCACTAATTGTGGTTGACATAAAATGGTGAGTGTAACGTTTAAAATTATGATTTGTGATGATGCATGCTAGTATACCTAGTTAGACGTATATAGTTATGTGATGGTTTTTGAGAAATTGACATAAAATGGGTCTGACATATTGTCTATTATTTGCTTTGTGCCAAGATGAGATGATGTATGACATGTGTTATGCCTTGTTTACTGGTATAATGAGGGCGAATGTGTGAAAGGAAAGTAAATTCATAATTAATGAGATAACTACATGGTATAAACACATGAAAAGTATTATGCTTGTCGTTTGTGTTATATAGTGACTTGGTGGTGGCATTTTTTTATTGACCTTGTGAGGTCATTTTGATATGAGGGTATTTCACTACACGAGACCTGAGCTCCAGTTGGTTGATCCCCTTTCGTCGATGTTCCTGTTGTTAAAGTTGAAGAGAGCTTACTTATGAAATTGTATAAATCTTGCCAAGGACATAATTATAACATTGAGGGTATCTATTTTCTGTCGTCTCTGTCTCATTGATATGATGGTAAGTGTAACATAATTATAACATTGAGGGTATCTATTTTCTGTCGTCTCTGTCTCATTGATATGATGGTAAGTGTAACAGAGTCTTGAGTAAAGTATTGAGTGCAACAGTGCATGAGACTTGAACTAGGGACCTGCCATGTCATAGTGTCATTGTCTTAATTTATTTCATATGGAGGTCTTGACTGTCATACCATAAAAGGATATGATGGTAGTAAATGACGTTGATAATATCTGGAGTGTTGATTGACGTGTGGTTCCAAGTATTATTACGTGGTGTTAAATGTGTTTATGTGACTAAGGTGAATCACTGCTGTGCTTGTAATGATAATAGATTAACATAATAATTCCAGAATGCTAGAACAATGGATCCAAGTGATTATTTCCTTTTTCATTTTTTACCTTCTTTTCTCGTGTAACTCCTGGTAAGGGGACTGACACGTTATTGAGCTCATATGGCTCACGACATTATTTTTCTATGTCTTTTCTCTTTCTTTGTTATAGGAGCAAAACTTAGAGGAAAAATGTGATCTCAGATTTTGTGCTATATTTAATTTATGTGTGAAAATTATTCTAATTTTCGAAAAAGATGTAAATTCCGCAGTGAAAGTGATATTCTGAATTGTGATTCAGTGTATCAAAAGATTCTAAACTAATTACGTATAAGAAAATTTAGTTTAATTCTTATGACTAAACCAGGATGTAATGAGAATGCCTGGCTGGGGCAACGGCCCCCAACGACAGTGACTCCATATGTATCATTTATAAATAATGAAAATTCGAGACGTTACAATGACATTGGAAGGTATGGTAAAATCCATGGCTGCGACTCAAATGGCTTTGCAAAAGGATGCTAAGAAAACTAAAGGTGATATCCAAAATCTTCAAAGCCAAATCTGCTAATTAACTACGAGATGAGCCAATTGAAGGTCCAAATGAGTAATAAACTTTCTTCTTAACCACTTAATCCATGAGAGAACACAAATGCTATCATGTTGAGAAGTGGAAGGGAGTTGGAAGTTGAAGATGAATTGGATGTTCGAAATGATAATGGTAATGATTACAACCGAGGTCATAGCAAAACACAAATAGCTTAGAAAAATAATTCTGACCAAACTGAGATCAAACAAACCTCAATTGCTCCATTTTTGATCCGTTTGCGTAAGGCTAAGAAAGCTGATGGGGAGAAGGATATTTTTGAACTCTTCAACTAGAGGTCAACATTCCTTTGTTGGATTCAATAAAGGAAATTTTGAGATATGCTAAAATTTTTAAGGAGGTTTGTATTAATAAAAGGCGGATTAAGGGTCATGGGCGTGCAATGGTTAGTGAAATTATCTTTGCTCTTTTATAGAAGAGACTACCTCAAAAACAGAAAGCCGCTGACATGTTTACAATCCCTTTCACTATAGGAAAATAAAGAAATTTCAAGATTCTTAATTGATTTAGGTGCATTAATTAATGTGATGTCCTTATCAATTTATAATTCTTTGAATCTTGGACCACTATAATCAACTGGAGTCATCATTCAATTTGATGATAAGTCCGTTGCACATCCTATAGGTATAATTGAAGATGTTTTAGTCAAAGTGAATGATCTCATGTTTCCTGTTGATTTTTACATTCTGAAGACATATGATGGGTTAAACAAATCATCTCATGCTCTAATTTTATTTGGGAGACCTTTCCAAAGAAGTTGCAATACAAAAATTGATGTCAATGGTGGCATAGTGTCCATGAAAATTGATGACGATAAAATATTTTCTCTGTTTGCTCAGTTAATTCGTACATGCCATTTGAAGTGGAATTATTTGCATAGTTCCAAAAAATAGTATAAAAATTATACTAATAAAGTTCGGGAGGATGTCAAAAGTTCGAGACGAAAAAATGCATGTTAAAAAGGATACGATAATTATATGATTCGTGTAAATTTGTGAATTATACGTTGGCACCGCAAAAATATGTTGCCAAAAATACGGGTGTTAACATGACCTCACGTGATTTAAAAAATATTAACACAATAAAATGTACTACAATTGCAAAAGATATATAAGTACCTAAATCAAAAACAAGATCATTCGTTTAACCTCCAAAGTTGAGATCATTCGTTGAATGAGTAGAGGAGGCAGTACATCAAAAACAAGATCCTTTTCAAACAAAACAACAAAAACAAGCCAACTCCATTCTCAAGTTCCAGCTACTTCAAGTCTTTAACCTCCAAAGAACTTTTCACATGTATTCAACAAATCTGAAATAAGTAAAAATCATCAAATAAAAGTACTACTCAATCAATTAACTAATAGAGCATAGAAAAAGAAATCTAGATCAACCTTTGATAGTGTTATGGAATTTCGTTATTGAAATAATAATCCTCTAAGAATGCCAATTCCCTCATAATTTCAGGAAATAAAGCATTTGAATGATTTTCTTCATCTATTGGTATCTCTTCATATGCGACGAGATCAGTAAGGTTATCGAGATTTATTGGTTCCAAGTCTTTTGTCAGCATGACACTATATTTATCCATCATCATAGTGTTTATCCTCACATAAACCAACATATCAAGCATTTTATGAGATAGCTCTTTCCTTTTCTTTTTTTGTGCAGCTTCAAACGTGCTCCAATTTCTTTCACATGATGAAGCACTGCATGGTTGACTAAGAATCCGAATTGCATATTTCTTCAATATAGGAACATCATCACCACAATAATCCAACCATATTCCTTGCAATATCAAGCCAAAAAAAAAAAAACCAGAAATACTGGTATAAAGCTGGATGGAATGGTATGGTAGTTGTCTAACTCATATATTGATCACATGGAAAACCTGGTTAGAAGATTTTCAAGCTCAGGTTCATGCACCACCGCAAACTGCCAAAAAAGCTTCTGCATAAACTTTTGGGAGAAATTGGAGCACGTTTGAAGATGAGTAAGATTAAGACATCAGGTTTATGTCAAGCTATTTATAACATATAGATCAGGAATAGTGCTTTGTTGTAGATGAATACCTCTATCCATTGTGCTAGTTCCACTAGAAGAGCCAACAACACTCCTAGCTCTTTTAACTGAAGTATGTTATGCACCACCGCAAACTGCCAAAAAAGCTTCTGCATAAACTTTTGGGAGAACCGACTCACATATCTCAATATCATGACCTTTTATTCCATCCAAGTGTGATTTGATTCTAGCAACTCCACCACTATGAATTAATCTACAGAATTAGACTGGTTCAACGTGCTCCCAAAATTTATCTTTTTTTCCTAACTATTTCTCTGTAAAACAAAAAAAAATAATCTATGATACAAAGAAAATTAAAAAAGAAAAAGAAAAAAGACAAACCAAAATATCAGAGTAAAACATCATATAATGAAATAAACCCTGGAAAAACAAACCTACTCGCACTTGAATTCGCCGCCGCCTCCCCGATTTCTTCCACTTCTCCGTCGCCTATCAACGAGGTGAGTTCTCCCCCTCTTCAAATCTCCTCTCATCTAGGGTTTCACGCGATTCTTGATCCAACTCCCTGCATTAGTATTCTACGATTCCGAATCGGAATTCGCTGAAATCACATCTTTTAAGGATTAGATCGGCTCGGTTCATTGAAGAATTCCCATGTTATAATGTGTATTTGGTTATTTGGTTTGGATTTAGTTGTTTTTTACGAGACTGGTCATTGGCTTTGTGGTGTTAGAGATCTGTTTTTGTTGATGTACGATTAGAATTAGCGTTTTGGATTCAGCTCCTTTGAGTGGTAGAGTTTTCTGTGCATTCATATGTTTCTTGATTTGATTTTCATGGGTAGTTTTGTGCAAATCATGTGGAGCCGATGGGAAACGTGGATACGGGGAGAGAGTTTGCGAAAAGATTGTATAATAGTGATTGGGACTTGGTCATCACAATTCATCGTGATATACTTGATCATCTCCAATTGATAAGGCGAATCAAGGAGTTCTTGAATTGAGGGGTTCATGTGGTGGTTGTGAATAGCTTGCACGCCAATTCGAGTTATCCAATTTACGTGTTTTTTTGTTGAATAAAAGGAGTAGATTTTTACTTAGGGTATAATTGACTTTTCTCTTATCCAATTTACGGAGCTAACAATTGGAAGGACAGAGGGTGTTAAGTGCATTTTTTTTTTAAAGATTAGAGAGTCAATGTGCCAAACGTGGAAAGATCACGGGTCGAAATGCATTTTTCCTTGATTTTTGCTCTAGGTTTTTAAACAAAAAACTCTAGGTTTTTTATTTTATTTTCTTTTCCCGTACTTCCTGTGCTACTCTCGAAACCCTCATCCCCACTCACGTTTGCTTCCCAACTCTCAACAATTCCCCATCGTCGCTTTCTTCTCCACAACCCATCCAACACCACCTCATCGGTCTCCCCATCATGACCAGCATCGGAAACACGATGCGCGACGATCCCAACGAACACTAATGATCGACTCAACCCACCCCGCTACACGTCCGCCTAAACACCACGTGACTCGACCCAGCAGCCACAACGACCATTGGAAATATTTGATCTGGTCGAGAACTGCAAAGTCCAACATCCGCAGAGATTAACACATCTAGTTTTGCTTAGGTAAATCAATTGTTGCAGTATAGCTACTCACTTCCCTAATTTCTCTATTTTTGATTTGGTTCAAAGGTGAAGTTTTGAGGTTTGATTATGGGTTGTCCCAGATTGAGTATTGGTTTATTTGATTTGATGTTCATTGGTTGAATTGAATTGATTATTTTGGGCTTTTGTGAGGTCGTAGTTTGGATGCATACAAGGTGTTTGATAAATTGTAAAAGTTGAAAATGAGAATGTTGTAGGTGAGGTGGGCATCTTAGAAGCAAGGTGAGGTGTACAATATAAATTAGACTTTAAGATATTATTTTATGAATGCGATCGTAAAATTGGAAAGTGAATGTTTATAGGTTATGCTGGTCAAGTTTGGGATCAATTGGTTGTCGTTTGTGATTTCATTAAAGTCGATAGTATCACGGTTGAGAAAAAAAGTTCTAGTGCATCTAAAACCAATCCCATCGATTATCGTGTGTGTGAACGATTGAACCCATGAAGACTATCATCAATAAATCTTAACCAACGACCATCAATAAATCTTAATCAACGACCGGATTTGTAAAATGATGTCTCGAAGTTTGATTTCTTAGAACACCTTACCTTGCTATTTGACGTGGTCGCCTCACATTTCTTAATCCCTACTTTTATAATAAAATTGAGAAAAAAATATTATATCAAATAGAAAACATTTGAAATTTTTTAAAAAGTTTTAAACTACTACATTGGTGGATCAAGTGTATTAAAAAATCAGGTTGGGTTCTTGTTTTAACTACTCGCTCATCGTTTTTTCCTTCTCGTAGGTGAAAACCCTATCAACAATAACAACGATCTTATTACAGCCATTGACAATCTCTCTGTCGTGCTGCAGGGACCCAAAAATGGCGAAGCAGCTCGTTCGAAATGAAGATGAGGCGATATCATCCGATGAAGTTTGTCACCGATGCCTGTCTCTCTCTTTCTGTCTCAACATGTGTTTGATTCATGTGTGCTTTATTCATCTGAAGAAGATTGCTTGCTCGTTTGTTTTATGTTGCTAGGAGAATGAGATCGAGCCCGAGCTTGCTGATGTTCCATTCGGAGAATTACAGAAGCTGAAATCGGATGGAACTGTCGTGTTTGTTTCGAGAATCAAATCCGAGAAGAAGACCACCGGTAGAGCTAACAAAAACAGGTGAGGATAGTTGTTGATTGGTATTGATTAAGATATGTTTATTGAATTGGATTGATGCATTGATTGTTTGATTCATTGGTATTGATGGGAATCGTTTGTGGTGGATTCTTTATGTAGACCGATGGAGGTGAGTAGCAAGAAGCCGATCGGGAGATTTAGGGAAGTTTTCCAAGTTCCAAAGAAGGTGAGCTCGAGTGGACAAAGTTATGTCTGAGATTGTTTGATTATAGACCTCATTGATTTTATGGTTAATGTGTTGCTGTTTCAGTTGTACAGCATTGAGACTTGTGTGATTGAAATCTCTAATCTTTTTCCTTTTTCATCAAAACCATAAATTCATTGATCATGAAAATATCTCTTACATGCATATAGGGCCATACACCAAATATAGCCATAACCCAATTTTCCATCTACTGCCTTGACCGCTCAACGGGTAAAATACCAGAACTATCGTACAGCCTTTTTTTTTTTTTTTCCCTTTTTAACTTTTACAAGCACTAGATTTTGTCACATCATCCCTTAGTATATTCCAGATTTTCATTGATTTCTCTTTCTGCCATATCTCCCCAACTGGTCGTCACATCATCTCCATGTATATTCTACATATCTATTGAAATACTTGGTAGAGATCCCATCTGGACCAGGAGATTGCCATCCTCCATTTGCAATCAAAGACATTTTAAAATCTGCACCAGTAGCTTTTTAAAAAAAATGAAGAAAGAAAGAAAGAAAGAGAAAAGAGAAAGTTCAACTGCCTCTTCATCCAGGAGGCTTTATTCTTTGTCAAACACTTCCTTTATGACCTCTTCATCTAAAAAGCATTGTGTAAATATTTAGAATTTTTATCCATACCACACCACTAACGTATCTTAGTCTTTTGCTTCAAGAGTTCCATTTGCAGTCAATCTTTAGACCAATGTTTTAAGTGTCGATCGTCATGACAAACATGTCGGTCGATATGTCAGTTTATCGAGATACCTGATATGACATTTGTAAAAATGTCTTATGTCATTTTCAGATCTATGTCACTGAGATGTCAGGCCAAACCTGACATCAGTCGACATGTCATATTTAAAATGTTGGGTCAAATTTCGTAAAATTTGGATTTAAAAAAAATTAAATGGATTGGGCTATACCCAATTACATACTAATTAATTTTTCAAAATAAATAAAGTCAAAAGTTAGTTTATATATATGAATCAACACAAAGAAACCCTAATTCTATTTTTCTATGAAATAACTAGATTGAAAATGACATCTGACTCAAAGTAGAAATAGAATGAGATTGAAAGTAACTATTTTCTTTATGAAATCTTTATGTTTTGATGAAATATTTCGTAACGTGAAACTGTGATTTTTTCGTCTTATATGAAAATGAAAGGATATGATATTTTTTGTGTTCTAAATTTGAAGTGTTGATTGATGTAGAATTATTTATTATGACAATTTATAATTTATATCATATGTATGAATATTTATTATTATATCTTATAATATCTGACATTTTTTTTAAATGTCTTCGACATGTCGTCGATATTTGACATCTGACATAAATTTTTTATAATCGACACGATATCGACATTTGACATTTTAAACCTTGCTTAAGACTTTACACACTGAGCCATTCTCGCCTTTTGTTGATTAGGAAACAATCCTTTGTAGTTGCATTTGAGCATCGTTGAGTTGTTCTCGTGCCTCTGCAACCCTCTTAGAGATCCTAGATGTATGTTGTTTATGCCACCTGGGTCATGTAATTCTGTTCTTTGGTTTTCTTATTGGCATTATTTTTCTGATGTACTCCTTTCGTCCCACAAAAATCGCAACAGATTGACTTAATACGTGTTGATGAAATGTTTGACATGCGTGCAATGACAGTCAAATGCAAGTCAAATGTAGTTTTTTATAAATTTATCGTGAAACATCAAAAGTTGTATAAGTTAAATACTCCAGCCTAATACATGTAACGAGACGATGTAATATGATTTGATTTGAAAATGAGACTTGTATTCATACATATAGAATAATATAACATACATATGTGTTTCAATTTTTATGGGACGGAGATAGTATTATTTTGAGATATGGTGTTAGTTGTTTCTTGAATGTTTGTCCATTGTGTTTTTGTTTTTTTTCAATTGAATAGCATTTAGATTTTTTAATTTTTTTAATTTAATTTTTAATGTTTAATTGCTAATTGCTAATTTTAAGTTTAAATTTTAAAGTTTATATTATTTATTTGGGTTATTATCCAAAAAATACAAAAAATTGAAAGACATTCCAAAATCATTCACGCGTGAAAAAATTCCAAAAACATGCAATTTTTTAGGTGGTCTGTTTCGGAGGAAACATAACGCCTTGAAAAACAAAACTGAGCGGTAGTTTGGTATGCCACACACGAATCCAAACACTATCAGTGTTCTACAGTACGATAGAACAGTAATTTGGTATGATCGAACACATATAACATGATCAACCAAACAATCAACACAAACTAACCCCTAAATCAAACTAAATCCATGCAAAAATCAGGCCAAATTGAAGAAATACACCCTATCTCGACAAAATCCTCCCTCATTTAACAAAATCCATTCGAGCTACCGCCGCCAGCGTACTCGTCCTCCTCCGGTCTCGACTACACGAACAACACAAAGGAGTTTAGGACAATAGGCAACGAGATCAGCGTGATCAGACCTCTAATCATTTAATCCTTTGATCACTAGCCGTTAGCCTCTACCTCCACTACCCTCTTCTCCCTCTCTCCATTGACACCATAATCGAATTTGTCGTTGATCCCCATCACCACATCCTTCCTCTTTATCATCTCTAATTGTGTCAAAACCCATCTCAATTCGCGTCAAATCCAACCCCTTGCACGAGTCCTATCTCGTCTTCCTCTAGAGATAAAAGGTTTTCTTATCCTATACATGGATGGTCACGATGATGACCGATGCGGTGAACCATGTCAAAGATTTCACCTTTGATGAATGTTAGAGCAGTTTTCTATGTTGGGTCCTGAAATGGGGTGGTTTTATTGGGGTGCAAGATGAGAATGTGAATCTCATGTAACAATTCTTCGACCTGGATTGAAAGCCACATTGTGTAATCACTGGGGTATGTTGATTAGACATTTCATTGTGCCATCACAATTGACTCTGGTGAAGTGATGATAATGGTTTATGGATTTGCAGATGAATCTAATGCGAAGTATTTTGAGTCTTTGATAACATAAAGTCCGACGAAGCGGATAGGTGAAAATTGATGTACTGTATTTGCATATATGAGCATTGTATTTGTAAATATGAGTATTGTTTGTTCCAGGAACGATGCCAATAACAAACACTTATGATGTGGGGCACATGTGCACTCTTTGTTCCAAAGACGAAAGTGGATTGTAATAATTTGTTTTCTTATGTTAAGAGGGCAAATAAGATCATAATTTGAATATAAGAACTTATTGGTAAAAAACAATTTGCACCAGGACCTATTGGTAATTTATAAAGTTAGAAGCAATTATTTGGTAATTCTCTCTAAGTTGGTATATTATTATTATTATTATTATTATTATTATTATTATTATTTGAGATATTTATAGATGAAGCTATCATGCAGATGGGACTTCAGGCTTGACATCTACATGTTTATGATTAGCTGTAAAACTTCATCGATATTTTAACTTTGTGCTTTCTTTTCTGTGGAAGATACTAGTCAGGAGAAGTTGTGAGGGATAACATTGCGGTCAAGGATTTCATTTATTCGCATGAGACTGGATGGATATCAATTTAGCCCTGTTTTACTGTGTTCTCGATCAAAGTCTTAACATTGAGCTATTGGCATTTTATGCTACTTTTGAAGAGCATTTGACATGATAAAATTGGCGACAATGGAGAAACATGTCTTTTGAAACATCCTGCAAAGTGTACTTTTTTCCACTGATTACAGAGAGCTTATATATGACTAGGTAAAATGTCTTTTTTCTGGATGCTTGGGGAACATGTAAGGGATTTTGATAAGCCATGCCACAGGGTTTTTTTTTTTTACCGCCTGGCGATTGCTAGTTTCTTCAAAATAGGAACTTCTTTTAGTCACCATTTCTTTTATTGTATCGTTCTTTATTAAATCAACTGTATTGCTATTTCTAAGCTGTATTTCTCCTTTTTCCTGCATTATCCTTCTCTCTAATTGAGTCTGAGGCTGTCCCAGAATTAATCATTCGTTGTTCAATGCAGACAATACGGGACCCTCGCTTTGAACCTCTTTGTGGCAAGCTTGATGATGATGGGTGAGTGTATTTGCTTGGCAGAGTATTTTTCCCCTCAGTTTCTTAACAGAGTAGCTTTTGTTGGTTGAACATCTGGATTTTTTCTTTTTTGTCTAAAGTCCTTCGCACATCCCATGAAAGATATGCTGACAGTAGATGGCTCGTAGTCTCATACATACTAGTAGCACATGATCGCTGAAACTACAAATCTTTGCTTTGGCATTGCGCAAAAAATGAATAATTTCATTAACCTTTTGTTTTACTTGGTGGTAATGTTGACAGCGTCGGTGACTTTGTCGGTTAACAGTGACACTTGGGCAATTTAAGATTTGTTCAAGCATCAAGATATATTTCACCAGGATCTTTTCTTATAATATGGATAGCATCAGCATTTATCGTAGAGGCTTCGTTCTTTACAAGCTTCAGGGATCACGGCATTATCCTGATTCCAGCTCTAGAGGAGTTATCCACTTTATTTACTATGGAAAATGATGCTTTGTCAGGGGTGCTTTTTGGTCACATATGGATGACCATGCCCAGGGGATTTTCCTTTGAACTTATTAGTTATTATTCCCAAGGCATGGTCCCAAAGCCATTGGAGGTTCTTTCTGGGGTCTTAAGTCATTCGTTATAAAGTTATTAACGTACTTAAGGAGGGATATATACATGCGGAAGATGGAGTTGTATCTAGTTGTATAACAACTCAAACTTTTAGATGACTAACAGATCCATCTTTCTTTAGATCAGCGACTACTTCCTTGGACAATACTATTTCTTCAAATCTATAAATAGCCATGCCTAGTACTCGTATACTGGAGCAGTTAGATAGCTATAAAAACCGTGTAAAATGAAGCATCCATCTTTTTTTCTTCTTTTTTCCTAGTAAGACAGGAGCTTGCTTAGCTTCTCTCTCTAAAATCTGCAAGTAGTGGAATCACAAGTTCGGATATTAAAGCTCCGATTGAGCAATAAGCAGTATCTTTGGTGAATATAACCGGTTTACTACAAGGTACTTGGCAAAAGTTGATTAATGTGTAGTAGTGATACTTGTGAGTTTCATCTGTTCAACTTTTAGGTTCAAGAAGCGATTCAATTTTCTATTTGATAAGAACCTTCCTGCAGAAAAAGAGGTATTGTGTATTGACTTAAGAGTTACAGCTTTTTTCGAATCATGCTTTTGATGCTAGATGGAACTAATAATTTCTTTTGATTGCCTCAGGATTTACAAAAGAAATTGAAGTCATCAAAGAACCCAAAAGTTTCCGAAGAGTTGAAGGATCGAATTGCTTGGATCGTAAGCTGTATCACTTTTACATAGAATTTTTCTACCTCTTGACCCCTTTTTTTTCCATTGTACATTTTGCAATAAGATTGATGCTCATCTTCTCTTGTGTACTTTTAATTGAGGTTCAAAATAGAGATAAAGATATCTTCTGTGAACTATTTTTTTGCCAGGATAAACAACTGAAGTCTGATGTGTCAAAGAGTGCTGAAGATCGAATTCTTGCAGAACACAAAAAAAGAGAAAGGGAAGCAGCCAAGCAAGGCAAACGTCCATTCTACCTCAAGAAATGTAAGCTGACCTCCACTCTAGCACTCCTCTCTAGTTTCTGCATTGTATTGTGTAGGATATTAACTTTTCATGGCCACCTGCATCCCAACGTCATTCACAAGAACCAAAGGGAAAGAAAGTATTTAAACTAGGGGAATGTACAAAAATATTATTGAACAGTGATGAAGAATCAATTCATTGGATTCTGGCTGCCTGGGGAGGAAGCTTGGAGGTGCATGAGCTTCATGTAGTCAGATGACCTTGTGAGTGTTAAATGATGACTTGGGGGAAGGGGATAAAAAAAGTATATGCGAAATGGAAATCACAAAGCTGAAAATTTGTATGCATGTGTATTTACTATTTTCTATATGTCATGCTTTTTCCTATTACGAATTGTGGCATCTTGTAATTTTTGTCTAGTCTATTTTCTGGTTTAGGGGAATATGCTTAAGGAAAGTTCGTCTGAGCATCTGCCCCCAGTGAGTTAGGGCAAACTGTTCTCTTGGTTTAAACTATAATGACCTAGGGAAATAATTTGAATCTTTACTCCAAACTAGAGGTTTGGCATTAGGATGAGGATTGGTCATAAAATAGTGTCAACTTCTCGGGGTTGATTTTCTGTCCACTGATTAGATATTTCTCTAAAAGATGTCTTGGTTATGTGTCCAAGTCTCAACAGAAATACCCTATCGATTTGCAAGGTAAAGCTGTTTGCATCTCCCTCCCCGACCACACTCTAAGAGAGAGTATCTAGAACTACTCGTTCTGTCCCATGAAGCTTGCAACAATTACCACCTAAATCATAAAATTGATCGTGTTATGAATGATCCGCAGGATGAACAAATAATGTTTTTTGTAAATGTAACGTGAAACATCAAAAATGGTTTAAGTTAACATATTATGACCCTGAACAAAATTAAATTTCATTCTATATATGCGAAATGAATAGTGTAGTTACTGCACAGTGTTTGACATATCTGTCGTACGGCGTGCAAATTAGAAATTAGAGTTCACTCACTCCCAATGTGATTAAACTAATAATGTAGAAGTGAAAGTACTGGTTGATCCCATGGGGATGGTTGCAAGATTATGAAAATTGTAATGATCACTATGGAACTCTACTAAATAATGATCACTATGGAACTCTATTGTATAGTGTTTGACATATCTATCGTACGGCGTGCAAATTAGAAATTAGAGTTCACTCACTCCATTTGTGATTAAACCAATAATGTAGAAGTGGAAGTACTGGTTGATCCCATGGGGATGGTTGCAAGATTATGAAAATTGTAATGATCATTATGGAACTCTACTAAATAATGATCACTATGGAACTCTACTGTACAGTATTTGACATATCTGTACATTGTAATGATCACTATAGAACTCTACTAAATACTATGGAAACTAAAAATTGGGAGGACTTTTTTTTATTGAAATGAATTAATCTAATTAATTAACTAAAATTAAACTAAAGCAATCTAAACTTTGTTAGACTTGGGCTAAGGCCTTTCCTATGTAATTAAAATGTAGGAAAGTCGATTAACTCCATTTTAGCTTTTTAGCATCAATCATGCATGGATGAATATCATATATATTTGTTATATAGATTGTTTTGGTTGTGATACTTTTGGGCATAAAGTAAAATATGCGCTTCAATGTTAATTACCAATGAGATTGTATAATTAACCTAGTTTATTTATTTTTGTTACGAAATAAAACAAGAGAAGAGAATATGATGATATTATTGATGAAGACATATTCTATTTTTATGGAGTAGTCAAGTACAAAGACATGGAAAAATTTCAATAGGAAATAAGTTAACTAAGAAGCATAATATCTAAGTAATAATTGTAAAGTAGAAAACATGGATATTCTTACATAAAATATTATTTAGCAATATCTTAATAATAATCTAATATTCTAACAATCCCTCTCATGTTAAAGCATCCTCAACTTGTGAGGAAGTCACAGTAATAGATAAATAACACTCCCATAGAAAGTCACAACAATAGATAAGTACTCCGAAGTCACAGCAGTAAATAGAAACGCTTTAAAGTCGCAATAGTAGATAACAAACACTCATAGAAAGCCATAACAGTAAACAAGAAATAATTCAAAGTCACAATAGTAGATGACAAATATTCCGAAACCACAACAGTAGATAAGAAACACTTTGAAGTCACAACAGTAGATGACAAATATTTCGAAGCCATAACAATAGATGGTAAATACTTCGAAATCACAACAGTAGATGACAAATACTTCGAAGCCATAACAGTAGATATTTAAGTAGATAAATAACACTTTGAAGTCATAACGATGGATAAGAAACAGTCCCGTCCGGAAGCCACTCAGTAGTACAGAAACACTATTGTCAAGAAGACACAGCACGACAATAGCATAAAAAAAGTAACAGTAGTTGTAGAAAACAGTAACAAAGATTTGTATTTTGGTTCGGTGGGTGCCGGATGTCACCAATCACTGGCTAATAGAAGCATATTAGGTCAAGTCACAAATGATGGCTCCGATATCATGTTACGAAATAAAATGAGAGGGAAATATGATGATATTATTGATGAAGACATATTATATATATATATATATATATATATATATATTGTTGTCAAGTACAAGATAAGAAAATCCGTCACCTACCACTAGCTATCAGAAGCATATTAGGTTAAGTCAGAAATGATGACTCCAATATCATGTTACGAAATAAAATAAGAGGAGAATATGATATTATTGATGAAGATATATTATATATATAGTAGTCAAGTACAAGATAAGAAAAAATTACAATAGAAAATAAGTGAACTAGGCAACATAATATCTAAGTAATAATTTTAAAATAGGAAACATGGATATTCTTACATACAATAATATCTTCACAATATCTTAATAATAATATAATATTCTAACAATATATAACGTTTCGATGAACTCGTATATATCAAAAGTAAATAAGTTGAATAAGAATAATAGAATATGACAAATGTAAAAAATAATTGCAATGAGCTTAAACTTTCATGTTTACATACAATCAATCAATAACTTTCATGATAATGAATTTAAATCATGATTTATTATCTTGCAATCAAATTTGATAACTTAGCTCAATCAATAGCTAGGTTATAATATCAATAGGTGATTAAGCTAATAGATTTCTTAACATATCAGTAACTAAAATCAAGTTTCATGCATAATTCCTCGTGAGCAAATGTGGTTTTATTGATCTAATTTATCTCATGATCATAATCCACTAGAATATTGTTTATTTATCCCTACTAAACATTTACTCAAGCATGATTTGATTCATCATCATAATCATCATCAACACATGCATCACCATGATCATAAACGGTAAAGAAATAAGATAATAAAGATGATACGTTGGTGTAGAATGAAGAACCTATAATGAAATAAAGAAATCCAATTAGTTAATTCAAGATTCAATCTCCAAAAGTGTAGAAAAGCTTCAAGCTATATTAGGGTTTAGAGAGAACAAAGGCGGCCGAACAACTCTTTGGAATGACGACATAAACTAATAAATTACATGAGTATTTATAGAAAAATACGAAAATCCTAAAAAGTCGGATAAAAATTAAAATAATAAAATCTAGTAAATATCTTCCTATCACGATCGTGATAGTCGTGAACTGCTTCTATTCTTTGAGTTTTAAAAGCGTCACGATCGTGACATCTTCTCGTCACAGTCGTGACATACCTGGAAAGTTCGTGTACTATTTTCTTATGCTCATAACGGGTCGTGATAGGTATGGGGGAGGTTGTTACAGCTCTAAAAATTGTCCGTTTGACTCCGAAACATCACCAAACATTCACGAACATGTTCCAAGACATTAAATACATCGAATCATCATCAAGCTCCACCAAAAACTCGTTCAAAGCTCCATCTTCACAACATTAATCGTCATTGACCACTCCAACCTTTCTCACATCATCAAATACGGCTTCTCACGATCAAATATGTCACAAAACACTCAAATAGCAGTGTCCATGTCCCGGAAATAAAAACCAAACTAAAAATATGATATTAAAGACACAAACACGACAAAAAAATAGGTTTAGTCATAAATAAAATATGTGTGTTTTTACACATATAAGTGTTGCAAGTAATATGGAACAGAAAGAGTAAATAACTAAACCCCTGCGTGGTATGGCTTCTGATTTTGGATTCTCTAGTTAATGAATTGAAACTGTTTGGTATGGCTTTCAGTTTTCTAAAACGAAGAATCAGAAGCAGAACTGAAATCCAAAAAAAATGGATTTCATTTTCTGATTTATGATTTCTCTTGACAGAATATTTTTGATCCTTTTTTTCCCAAAAAAAAAATGTGATGGTTTTGGTTATGGATTCTTTTTTTTTTATTCTGTTTTCGATTCAGGATTCCATAATTTCTAGCAGGCATATCAATTAGGCCCTTAATGAGTTGAGTTCTTTCTTTCAGAGCCAAAATCCTATGCATTGTGTAGCGGGAATTTTTGACCTGAATTGAGGGTGTTGAGTTAGGTGGCATGCGTGCATTTATCATTGGCAGAAACTAATTATGATTATCGTCAAGATGAGAAGGAGATATAGGCTTAGTGTATGCATGTTGAAGAGGTTTCGTGTGTGCTCATGTATTCAACTCCTTGGATGTTGTCGTGCAGAAAAGATTTTCGCTTCATGTTTTTTGTCAACTATTTACTACAGTCAGTTTGCTGCTGTAATAGTAGCCTCAACACGCCTCATATGATGTTGTCTCTAGTCTTCTATGATTCACTTAGAAACTTTCATTTGAACTTCCTACTTGAATATAAAAAAATCAACTTAGTGGTAGAACATGGCTTTCTGTTGACGACGATGCCGTCAATGAAAGATCTAGAAACACACACACACACACACACACAAGAGAGAGAGAGAGATTGATGTTGATTTAATTGAGTTTGATGCTCATGCTATTTTATGTTTCATGTTCGGCAGCTGAAGTCCATAAGCAAAAGCTTATTGAAAAGTATGAGCGCCTGAAGGTATAAATTCACCTCTTGCGCCATGCATCTCACGAAAGCCAAATATACTCTGTATGATCATATGACTAATGGATTAAGCCGAATGAAAGTTGAGTTTGCTGTCCGTTTATTAACAATTTTGTTGTATCTTTGTCAGGCTGCTGGAAAGGTTGATTCATACATAGATAAGAGGAGAAGAAGAAATGCAGCCAAGGACCACAGGTTCCTTCCTTACGGGCGCCCATCTAATAAGCAGCAGAAATAGTAGCTCTTTCGGCTTGTATGGTAGTCCTCATCTATCTTTTAGTTTAGTCCACTGCTTGACATTTTTATTTGTCTACGGCTTCAAGCTTCTCTACTTGGAAGCCTCAGAGTTCTGTTATGAAAATTCCCTTTCACGTCATTGTCATGTGTTTAGAAGTTTCAAACTCATCATGAGCCATGAGAATTAGTTTGACACTTGACTTTGCTTTGATTTGCATGTGGAAGTTTTAGTTGAATTCTTTGTCACGGTAAAACTGATTCTGCTTAAGTAGTTCTTAACTCAATGAAATGTCTAGGAGTGATATTAAGATTTGGGTTTATCTAGACCAGAGTAATTGTTGAGCTTCTTTGCTTAGATCTTCAAGGAACCATTTTATTGAGATTTTGATTCTCTTTCAGTTGTTCATACATCAAAATGACCCATTCCAAGAGCATCCACAATGCACTAGGTAAAAGTGTTGCTAAAGTTAAAATATAGCAATGGATAGAAAATGTTCCACTCCAATGCACGATAGGTTTCATGGCAAAATTTGACTTTTGCCAAATTGTGTGCCAAATTTGGCAACAAAAATGGCGATGCCATTTGACATCCCATAAATTTTGATAGAAAACCTAAATTAAGGAAGAAATAACCTTAACCAACTATGTGGCGTCATTATGTCATTTGATTTATCATATTGCTAAACTATAGCACTTGTTCCGTTGGAGAGCCGTATTGGTATATTTTAGCAAATTGCCACTATTAATAGTTATATTTTGTTATAACAATTGTCAATTTTATATGCACCCTTGGAGATGCTCTGAGCAATCAGCTACGTAAAACATATACAAATGATTGTACTTCAAATCAATGCCATGATGATGATCACCCTCACCTGCTTCTTTTGAGCTTTGCTGAACAAAACCGTGACAATAGAATGAGGGCAGTGTGATTTGAGGAAAGTTTCTTTTAAGAATTGTGCCTGCCCTGAGTTTCTGTTTGCTGTTTGCCATGCACTACTAGCTTGGCAAGCTTTTTATTGTGACCGTTTGGGTGCATTCTGTTACCGTTATGCCTCAAGGGTTATCCTATGGTGGTCATTATGTGAGTTCTGCTTAATATGGCTTTCGTCACCTGTTAGATGGAGTGGATTATAGTTTCATGTGTGTTATTGTTTTAGTTTTCTGTATCTGTCAATGATTTAGAGGGGTCAAAGCTCCCCTGTGGTTTTACCGGCACTACACTATTGAAATGATTTCCTGCTAAAATAAAATGTGTTCTTAAGGATTGACAAATGATAGTAGTGTCTTTTTCCTGCTGTGTTACAGAAGATTCAACAGTTGGAGCAAGGTTATTTGAGAGGAGGACAGGGTTTGCGACGAGCCGAACTGCAACTAAGGGAAAACCAAGGTTGAAAGATTGCCAATGCGATTTCCCTAGATCGTGCAGATTCAGCTATTTCAATTGCTCGCAAAATAAAACTGGCTAATGTTATGCAAATTGGAGAACTTTGGGTTTTATCAGAACAACTTATTTATCGCTTTGTAATATACAGGTATCGAATTTTTTCTTTTTTTTTTTCTTTTTGAAAATTATAGATATCAGATTTTTATATGTTTATGTAAAGGTCGTATTTGATTATCTGATGTAACAACACTGTTATCGAACCTAGTGAATGTATTTGCACACAAGGAATGGGACAAATGCCTTTATTATTCACCAAGCCGTCACAGGGATAAAACCCTAGCCACCAGCTTACAGGGGCAGAATCCCTAGTTTTGCTCCAACCACTAAGAGTGAAGAGGAATGAGTTACAACAACACTCAATACAAGTATTTATCCGAACAACTACAGCCGTCTATTTACAACTAACAAAACAATCCACGGTCCCGATTATCTTCCGACGTGAGTTGTTGAATATGCAGGCCCAACATCCAATTTGGCCCCCCAACCTAGAAAGTGAGGTTTTCGGCCCAATCCAGCCCATGACACCCATTTAGCCTAATCACCTACATCAGCCCACAACACCACTTTTACCACAATCTATCGTCGTACACGTGTCACACCTCCAAACACCACTTGTTCACACAATTTTCAACTCACTGCCAACATCAACCTAGATCCATAGCCCCAGACACAATTTCAACCACACAGCTATCCGCACTAACTCCACAATTCACATCAATTATCTCCACTCCATCGATCTTCAGCACCAACACTACACAGAACACAATCCAAATCCACCCAAAACACACCATCATGATTCTCAATTATACTCATCCACCAAACTACATTACATATGGCTTTTGTTTTATATGTTTTTTAAACACTTTATTAAGACGAAACTGAATTCTTTAAATGGATTCGGTTTTTGTCTTTTCCATCAAAATCCCAACATAAATAATTTAATCATTTGTAACCCCATCAAGAGTTACAAAAGGTGAGTCATGATATCATTTCTACCCCTAGCAATTTCAAGGCATTTGAATGAAAAATTAATCTAAGCATAGGTTTTTTTCTTCTTTTTTAAAGCGCGTTTAGTTTTAATTTAATCAAGCAATCATCATCAAGTACAAAAGAGAGTTCATAGCAACAGGGTCATCAAACAACCATCAGATCACATCAAATAAATGGCTGACTCCTCAAAATCCTTCTTGTTAACTCTTGAGGTATCATCTTTTCCCCACGAAGAAAATCTTCGATTGCATTCTCCCTAGATCTCATACACTGCTGCTATCGTCCACTGCCTTCGAGTTTTCGTCATTGATGATTTCCCAGTTGAGACCTTCGAAACCAAGTCCACCCAATGACACCAAGCGCAAGCGCGCTTCTTCTAAGCTTTAACATGTGCAAAACCACACTCATCACTTCGTAAGTGAAATTAGATAGGAAAAACACATGATCTCGACTCACTTGGAACTTCTCACATGGTTCATAAATGTCTGCTGAAATAATCCCCCATTTTAGTAACTTATCCTTCGTTCTAAGGGAATCTTGAGCTGCAAGCCATGTGATGTAACCATGACGAGGGAAATATCCCTACGCCAAGCTAGCCTCCGCCATTGAACTTTTTTTCTGAGATGGTAGTCATCTTTAACTAAATACCAGGTTTTGCCTGGACCAGTGCCCTATTCCAGGTTTTGCCTTGACCAGTGCCCCTATGAATCAAGCATCATATCTCTTGTTTTCAAAATATTCTTCCACACTCACGACACATCCTTCTTGTAAGATTCGAGTCCCCTGTATTGACTCATGTCCTACGCATGACTCTGTTTATATCATAACGATTAAAGTAAATCCTGGCATCAACATATCTTCTCATAACTTATACGCTGCTATTCTCAGCGATACCCTCGAGGAAATAAACCAACATAAACTATATAACAAAGCCAATGTTTACATACCATATTAAACATTAGTGGATATAACCATCCATTCATAACCACATATTACGTGGCGTACAATCCATTCGGAGTTCCAAACAGCAAACATGCATTATTTATGTATAGACATAAATTATTCAAAATTATATTTTAGCGACAGAATTCTTTCACTAGGTTGATTATTTTTTTATGAAGTTTTGCAACGGCTTCCATCCCTAGCTGTTTTTTCAAAAAAAGAAAGAAAAAAAAAAAAGAATTTTGCAACCGATTTCTGTTGCTAGTATTGAATTTTTTAAAAAAAGATATTTGAAAAATTAAAAAAAAAACTAACCAAATACATGAACCTATCTATTACATTACAAATTCTTGTGTTTTAAACCACAACCCAAACCACAATCCATCATCAAATACAACAAAACCATAGAAATCATAATACAAGTCTTTAATGACCGGCTAAACCAGGATGGCGTTGCTACGAAGGGCATTAAACCATAATCTCTTGTTGCAGACTCTGATGCTCCTCCAACGACACTCCAGATCCACGTGCAGCCTGCCACTGAATCTTGGAGATAGTCGAGAGTTGAGTCTTTACATAGAATTGGCTAAGAGGTGAGCCAATACCATAAACCCTACCCTTCGGCGTCCCAACAATCTCGATGTAAGTATGGGATGTAGTAGTTGCAAGCTACTGCTGGGAGGTTTTCAGATTCATGGACTCATTAACTTGAGAGTTAGGGATCTGGCTGAGTGGCTCATAAAATGAATCCTATATTTTTCTAATAGAATCAGTTGTAATAAAATAAACTTGACAGTTTTAGAATAATAGAATGTAATAATAATAATAAACATATCCAAAATTGTTAGGAATGTGCAATCCCTCCAATTGTGTAGAAATTGATGAACAAAACTTAAGAGTATTAGCCATGATATTGTGAATGTGCTTAGGTTGGAAATTAGATAAGTATCTGCAGTCTTGGTTAGATGCCAGAGAGTAGACGACCACGGATGGAGAGCATTGTGTGGGTCACTAGATGCATACCACTACAGAGAATTTCGGCTAAAAAATTAAGATATGCACGGGCAACAAAAGACCTACAAACGCTTTAAAATCTAGGATTGAACTTGCAAACGAGGACTAACACAGCAATGCATGGATTGCATCAGATTTAGGTACAGACGAGGTTCCTGTAGTGACTGGGTGCAGACGAGATGTCAGCGGTACTGAGTATAGATTAAGTTATAATAGATTGGAGTACAACAGAGATGGTTGCTAATATTGGGACAAAAGTTTGAGGATCAATCAAATCGAAGATTTGACGTTGAGAGTGACAGTACGAGGATCTGAAAAGGTGAGTTATCAACATCAGTGAAAGTTCACATGTGACAAGTTGTTATCATCAGATCAAGTACACAAGTCACAGGTTAATTCCCTCAGACTATAAAAATGGGATCAAAGAGCTTGAACAGTAGGAGGAATAAGTGATTGAACATACAAGTGTGCAAAGGCAATCCAAATTCAAAACTGTTCAAGTGAGCTGAATTGAAGAATAAAAAGAAAAGAGTTCACTAATCTGCATTGAAGAACAGAAGCTGCAGCAAAGTCCACTGATGGATCTGTGCAAGGATCTAGGTTCTCCGCCTTTGATAAGTTAGCTACCTTATAAAGAGATTGTCTTGTAAGATAAAAACAAGAAGATAGAACTTACCTTTTGGGTTGACTAAACTAGTCATCAAGGGAAGACTCGACTAAGCTCTCGGTTATCAATTGATAACAAGTGTTTGAATCAGTATAAATCTTGTGCTTTTTACTTCTTCTTTTTTCATTGTTATGAGTAATTAGAACTGTTAGGAATCAAACACAACATCAAACAGAGACAAATTCCCAAAGGTTGAGTCGTTGCTATAGATCACCTCAATAGTCTATAAGGAACATCAGTGTGTGAAAACTCATTATTCTGCTATATTACACTGATAAATTTTAAAACAACCTATTCATCACCCTAGGTTATACCTGTGGATCTTACAAAAACCATATAGTCATTTCGTCAACCATGGGAATGTTCGCTAGTCACTTCCCTGCAATTTCTAATCCTCCAAGCTAGGAGTACCCAATTGCATATGGGTCTCCACAAAGATCTCAAACTTGCGGCTTTGCTCTTTAAACTCGTCTCCTAAAAGAAAATTATTATTTAGATGAATTGAATTTTGAAACTAATATTGATATTGGAAAAATATAATTAAGATAAAATTGAATAACTAAAGCTTAAATTTTTACCATTCTCTTTGCAACAACAATGGAGGAGGCGTTGTCGTGAGTGTGGATCGACTTCCCTTTACTCTAGTTCTCGAAATTAATGCAGACCCTCTCTTGACTTTTCGTGTCCGTGTAATACCTCTCAATAAGTAGATACTCAACATTCTCATTGATGCATGGATTAGCCTTGACATGCCCTTTGCAAGGC
Organism: Drosera capensis; assembly: GCA_001925005.1. NCBI lineage: Eukaryota > Viridiplantae > Streptophyta > Magnoliopsida > Caryophyllales > Droseraceae > Drosera > Drosera capensis. The sequence goes on along the minus strand of LIEC01011040.1, from coordinate 4,128 downwards.
ATGCAAAGTTAAATTTTGACTATACCATATGTAACATAATTGCTATAAATATATAGTAGTGGCAAATGGAATTGATCCCATAAGGAATGGAAACAATAAGCTGATTTTATGTCAATCACTTAAAAAGTAATCTTATGTAGAAAGGAATAGGGGGTTATTATATAAAACGAAATACTAACAACTAAAAATTACAAAAATAATGTGAATAGATTGGACTAACTTTAACAAGTTGGAACAAGATGTATGATAATGTATTTTAATTCATTCCTGAGACTTCTTCATTGATGTTTTATTTTCACTTCCTAGATCCTTTTTTATGTATATTGTAACTAGGTGAAACCTAAGTAATATTATATCTTAAATATGCTAGCCAGATGAGACTAAATTATCATCCAACAATAATCAACCTAGACAAGATGAGAATATACCTAGACTAATTAATGTTACATTATATCATAACTCAATATACCTTAAACATTAAATAAAAGTGAATAATTCATTATGATAGGAATGTGCAATCCCTCCATTTGTATCGAAATTGATGTAACAAAATTTAGATGTATTAGTTATGAAGTAGTCAGTGTGTTTATGCTAGAAGTCAAGTAGATAGTTGCAGGCTGGTTGCAGATGAATAAGGATCGTGCAAGTCACTAGATGCAGACTACTACAAAGGACTTTGGATAAACAACTAATGCATTCATAAGCAACAAAGGAACTCAAAGGCCTCAGGATGAAGGACTGAGCTTGCAGACGAGGACCAACATTGCAAGGCATAAAGTGAGTCAGATGTGAGTGTAGACTAAGGTTGCAACAGAGACTGGGTGTAGACTAGGGTTACAGTATGGGATGCAGACTAGGACTATGACAGAGACTGTGTGCAGACCAGGAGTTACAGCAGACTAAACTGCAGTAGAGGTGATTGTCAAGGTTGGGTCAGAGGTATAAAGTCAGTCAAGCGAGGATTTGAGTTAAAATAACAACGGCACGGATTCTGTGATAGTGGACTGCTAGCATCAGGAACGAGATGGTGCAGGACATGAGTGGACTGCCAGGAACAGTGTATTGTCTACAAGGTTAGTTCCTTGAGCCTATAAAAGGGAACCGGTGAACGCTTACTTGAGTGCTGTTGAACGTGGATTGAAAAGCAAAGCATGCAAAGCAATCTAGCAACTCAAAGATCACTCAAGAAAGCCAAGTCGTGAAGATACAATCGAAAGTGTCACTAGTCTACAGAAGAACAAAATCTTGCAGCAGAGTCTAGAGTTCGGATCTGTGCAAAGCCTCTAGGTTCTTTGTCTTTCATACAAGTTAGATAACTTGTAAAAGGAAAGTCACTTGTAAACAAAAAACAAGAAAATAGTGATACTCACCTCTTGGGTTGACTACACTAGTCACCAAGAGAAGACTGGATTAAGCTCTCGATCATCATTTGATATCTAGTGTCTGAACCAGTATAAATATTGTGTCCACTTACTGCTTTCATTATACTGATATTTAGAATTGCGTTTAACAAATTATCAGAGCCTTAAAGTCTTGAACAACCTATTCACCCCCCCCCTCTAGGTTGAAACTCGAACAATACAATTGGTATAAGAGCCTGACTTTCCAGACTTAACGGTTATTGGAAAGAAAAGGTCATATATTATATTTGCAAAGAAGTTACTAACAGTTTGCTTGTGTGAAGATTATCATGGCACCACCAAAGTTTCCTAAATGTCCTAACAGTGGAGAACCCCCAACTTGCTCTTTCGACAAGTTCAACCACTGGAAGCTGAGAATGCTTGCACATCTCAACTCCATTGATGAGAGGATGCAAGATATTGTCCTGGATGGACCAAATGTCCCAATGATGCCAGATCCAAAGGACTCATCAAGAGAAGTACAACGACCAAAATCCCTCTGGACTAAAGAAGATTGGGATCTAGAGATGGTTGGGAGAAAAGCTCTAAATCAAATATGCAAATCCCGAGATGACAACATGTTTGAAATTGTAGTTCATACCAAGATAGAAAATGAAGCATGGGAAGCTCTAATGCTAAGAAACGAAGGAATTAATGAGATCAGAGAGAACAAGAAGGATGTATTGATACAACAATACGAACTGGTCTCAATGAGATCTGATGAAGATCTGACAACCTTGGGAAAGACTTTCGAAAATAAGGAAGTCAATCTTAAGTTTGTAAGATCTCTTGGTGAGATCTGGAACACAAAGACAACTGCAATAAGAGAATCCAGAGATCTAACAAAGATGTCCCTGGCTACTCTTTATGGTGTTCTACATACTTACAATCTTGAAGTTGAGAAGAAGAAGCAGATTGATAATGCAAGAAAGAAAACCTTAGGTTTCAAAGCTCAAGAGAAAGTTTTGAAATCCATGGCAGAAGAGGAGAACAGTGACACCTCATCTGTAAGTAAAGAAGATCTATCAGAGGACCTGGCACTGATGGCAAAGAAGTTCAAGAAACTTTTCAAAAAGAGAACCTTCAAAAAGAACTTTCCCTCAAAAACCAAAGATGCAGACAAGGAAATCTGCTACAGCTATGGCAAACCAAGACACTTTGTTCAGTGCAGACGACCAACTCAAGACTCGTCTGCACCAAGGTTTAAAAAAGACCACAACAAAGTCACCCCTAGGAAGAAGAAAAGAGGCAAGGCATATGCTGCAAAGACATGGAGCGATACAGACTCTGATGATGAAGATATTATGTCAAATGCTCAACTATGCTTCATGGCAAAAGAAGAAGAACAAAAACAGGTATTTGATCTTTCTGACTCAGAAGCTACTATAGAGAAATTGAAGGAAGCAATTCAAGAAACCTCTAAAAGCTTTATTTCTCTTCTAAAAGAAAATAAGGAAAATCTTAAGCAAATTGCAACTCTCAAGGAGAAATGCAATTTAAATGAAGAGACTAAAAATAGTCAAATCAATGCTCAAGATAATCTGAAAGAAGCTGATCTCAAAGTGAAACTTCTCAATACAGTGGTGGAAACACTTACCTTGAGAAACATTGAGCTTCAAAACCAGATGGATGCCTGGAATGGCAAGACCTTAGATCTACAAAAACTAATCAATGTAGGTCAATCCTCCCATGATAAAACTGGGATAGGATACAATGATTGGTTAAATAATAATAAGGATAAAAAGGTAATCAACAAGAAAGACAACCAAACCAATGCAAATGTCCTGCAGAAAAACAATATATCTACTGCGACAGAGGTGCAGACGAGAAAGCCTATACTGCAGAATATGTGTAACACTCTACTGCACAAACCATGCAGAGTAGAAATAACTCAACTGCACCAACAGCTCTGAAAAGGAACAATATTCTCAAGAGATTTGTAAGTAAGATCTCTACTGCTCAGCCTCAAAGGAGCTGGAGCAGACTACCTGCATATATGTATAATAAAAGGAGAGTAAGAAACTCTCAAATGCAATTTAGAGAAGGACCCCATGCATCTCAACATACACCCAACTACTTAGTATGGAATAACTCCTTGAGATCAACATGGAGAAAACCATACTCGAGACACACATGCTCATGTCAAGAGCAGCAGACCAAATGGAGCAGACCACTGAAAAGCATAAGACCAAAGGTCTACTGCTTTACCTGTGGCAAACTTGGCCATAAATCACTTGAATGCTGGAAACCACATAAGAAGATAGTTCAAGTGTGGGTTCCAAAAACTAATCAATAAGGACCCAGACGAGTGGGTACCATGTACAAAGTTCTTCATGTTTTCATTACAGGAAAAGAAAAAGGGGATATGGTACTTGGACAGTGGATGCTCAGGACATATGACTGGAGACAAATCCAATCTTGAGGATTTCAGAAAAGTGCAAGGACCTCTTGTCATATTTGGAGGAGGGAAAGCAGGTACAACTAAAGGTTATGGAACCCTTGGTACAGGTTCTTTAATCGTTAGAGATGTTGCTTATGTCAAGGGATTAGAACATAACCTACTATCTATTAGTCAGTTATGTGATAAGAACTATGATGTGTCATTTACTCACAATACATGTCAAGTAATAAATAAAATGACAAAAGAAGTCAAATTACTAGGAATTAGAAAAGGTAATATATATGCAATAGATTTCGACTCCTCACAATCAGAACAGATTACTTGTTT
>LIEC01011039.1:173281-208361 GCA_001925005.1 Drosera capensis | reverse complement strand
AATTTTTTTTTTTTTTTTTTTTTTTTTGCAACAGCATCCGATTCCCTCTAACGATTCCATTCTCTGGTTTTCTTGATATCCGAATTAACAAAAAAAACATTGTTGTTTGCAAGGTGTTCAGTTAGTTCCGTCTTGTATGAATTATATTAATATCACGATAATATACAAAAAGGTATATAAAGATCGATTACGTACGTGTTATTATTTTAGAATTCCTTGCAAGTCAACTTGCTTGTCGTGATGCTTCTCCAATAGTTGAATAAGCTTATCCGTCTTCGCTTCCCATATTGTGACCATTGCTTCTTCATTTCTGCATCAAAATAAAATCAATATGTCTTTTTTTTCAGAAATAGCTAAAATGAAGGCCTGAAAAAAATATGGTTGATATACCTTTGATTTATGATTACTACTTTTATTTTTCTGGGTTCTCCAATCACTTTTATAATTGACCCAATCTTCGTGACAGATCCAATAACATATGGGTTGAATGAAAGATATAAATATATTTGTAACGAAAATGTGTGACTGATTTAAAATCAATTAACATGGCTCATTTTATACTGTAAGTTTTAATTTTTATATTATAAGTTGAAAATTTTATAGTATAAGTTAATGAATATGTACTGTCAAATTTTAGTGTATTTTATAAATAAAATCTGATAATATATATTGAACAACTTTTAGTATAGATTTTTTAATTTATAGTATAAAAAGTAAAACTTACAGTACAAACGCTGTCATAAAATCATCCCCAACATTCAATGGATATTAACATTGAAATATATAATTTTAGACATTGTTTATCAAAATTTCATTATTATTGCCAACATTTGCTCGTATCTCATTGTAGTTTAGAAGATCAAATTGAATTTCGGGAATGTAGACACAAACAGAATATTTTCGATTCTTGTCTTGTATGTAACACAATCTCCATGGATTGTTGGATTGATAAGTATCCTTAGAAAGCTTTTATTATCTTCATGTTTCTGAGTATATACATATCGTCTATTGTGAAAACTAAGTAATATTTCGACTACAACGATGATACGTCAACATCGCCTTCGTCAATGACATTAGTACGTCAACATCGTCTTCGTCAGTGACATCCCTATGTGTAATCACCACTATTAGCACCATTAAACGTCATTACCAACTCCAAAAATGGATCAATACGTCCCCAAAGTGCTTACACCTCTGTTCCATTACTAATCGAGAGATCTTGATCGCGGCTCACATCGAACCTCTTCTCACACTCTTCGCCTCCTTCGTCCACATCTCGAATTCGTCGTCCCCTTGCTTCGACTATAACGAGGATCTCATTCTACGAAGTTGAACCTCTTCTCTCACTCATCGCCTCCTTCCTCCACACCTCGATTGTGATGATGTCGACGATGAAAATACGATAGATGAGAAGGTGGTCTTGGAGGATCAGGATTTAGGAGAGAGACCGAGATCTGTTGGTGGCGATAACGAGGGTGCAAAGGTGATGGGCAAGGGTAATATGATGGTGACAACAAGGAGTGAATGAGATAGGAGAAATTAGGGTTAGGTATTTAACATATGGTCATGGGGTATTTTGATGAAAGCGAGTATTTTTTAAAAAATAGGAGATACTTACTGGAAAATAAAAAATAATGGGATAATGTTTGTTATTATTTTTTTAGGTGGTAATTTTTGATAATTTTTTCTATTAAAAATCTGAATTGTAATCAGCTCTAACGAAAATATGTGGATATCATGTGCTTGTTTTTCCGTATGTATCCCATAAGAAACACGATGAAGAAGAAGAATAAGAATCAATTAGTGATTATATATTTCTAATGGGCAATTATGAAGGATTCTGATTCTTGCGCCTAGCATACTAGCTAGTAGGTAACCAATATAAGTGACTAATTGTGATGCTCATAAGACAACAGTACTATATTTTAAACAACTTTTTAGAGAATAACGTTATTAATTACTATACAGTAATTCGCAAAAGTACAAAGCAATTCAAGGAATATATGCTCCCCTTAATTTATTTTAACATGTTTAAAAATGAACGCATAGGGATCAAAATCTTTGCTTGTAACAAACTCAACCTTTCCCTCGTGATCCAAATCTCCCGATCCCACTCGTCTGAACAAAATCCCCTACCCATCCATAAAATCAGAACAAGTTAATATCTCATTTATATATAAAAGAAAAAAAGCAAGTCAACTGTGAAAAAAAAAAATCAATATCTCAAAATTACACTTTGACCCAACAAAATTACTGTTCAAACCCGTATGTTGTCATGATTTGATGAGAGGTGATTTTACATAACTTGTCACAAAAAGAGCAAGAAAAATCAATTCAAAAAAAATCAAGAAAAATGCTATATCTTATAAAGATTATAATAATTTGGCTCAGTATATTTGTCAAGATAGACTTTGATTCACACACATGATGATTATATGATGTTATTTTTAAATTTTTCGTGAAATGCTAATCCTACACTATGTTTTTATAATGTAGTTTAGCTTGTTACGCTTGCGAGAGTTTTTTGTATTATTCAATGAAAGAGCGGAACTTCTTAATTACAATACAAGTGTTAAATAAAACTCCCTACATCCTAATATTATTGCAAACATTAGATTGTGTGTATATATCGATGTAAATTTTGACTTATTTCGTGAAGGATCAAACAATATTTTTTCATAAAATTATCATGAAATATTAATGATATTTTAAGTTATGTATTTTAATCTAAGTGACTTAATTTTATGACATCATTAAAACAATAAATAAAATTTCTTAAAATACGTGTTAAATAATTAAAAAATTCAAAATTTTACATTTGTATTGGAAAGGAAGAAGCAATAAAAATTAAATCATTACAACTTTAATGGATTAAAAATTTATCAATGTCTCTACCAAAACAAATTATCAATGTTGTAAATAATAAAACCCATGTGTCCCAAATATGCCGCACCATGTGTCAAAACTCCTAAACTATCAAAAACCAAATAAAAAATTTTAAAAAAACAAATCCCACGTATCTCTCCTCCTCCTCCCCTTCCATAACCACCCAACACCCACACACAGCCCCAAAAAACCCACCCCTTTCATCATTTGCTTTGTCCCCACACTCACCCCAGCCATGAAACTCCCTCTCCTCAATCTCTTCACTCTCCTCTCACTCTCCACCTCTTCCCCAACCCCACACCTCTCCTTCCACCACCACCACCCTCCCTCCTCCACCATCAACCTCTCCTCCTTCCTCCACCATCACGACCTGTCCCCGACAACAACGGGGACAGACACAGACATCGAGATGGTGGTGGAGGTGGGGGAATATGTCAGAAATATTCGACGAAGGATACACGAGTGGCCGGAGCTAGCGTTCGAGGAGCACGACACGAGCAGGCTGATAAGGGAGGAGTTGGAGAGTATGGGGGTGAGGTACGAGGCGGGGCTGGCGGGGGGCACGGGCGTGAGGGCGTGGGTTGGGAAGGGGAATGGGAAGAAGGTGGGGTTGCGGGCTGATATGGATGCCTTGCCTATTCAGGTATGTATGAGGGTTGCTATTTTTGGAGTTGGTGGTACTGTTTGTTTGTTGATTGGTGATATGACGACGACGACGACGACGATGATGTGTATCTGTGATTTGGTGATGGGTTTGTTAGGTTGGGCAGGGTAATTATGTTCATCATGACATCTTTCAATAATATATATTATATCATTATAAGATGACGATGATTTGAATGTTTATTTGATTATAATTATATATGAGTTATTATTAGATGATGTTGTGATCAATTTTATTGATTTATCTCATCTTGAAAGTTTTTAATAATAAGGAGTTAGAACACTCTGAAGGTTATATTGTATGAAAACCATTACGGGCTACATTTGTATAGTAACTATGGCTGAATGATAGTAACTGTTAATTTAATAAATATAAATATGTTTCAAAGATGGAAAAAAATGTGACTTTGATGCAACGGTCAATGCTGGCTAAAGATGTGCAGTGAAGGGATGTTTAATACCATGATTTGGATAGGATTAAGGGAAAGAGACTTTATATGACACTAGCGTAGAATACTATGCATGCATGTTGCATCAGATATTACAAACTGCCCCGGGATTTGGAGATCATTGAATGAAACAAATTGATTGCATTAAACACGGAATTAAATCCCTTTAAAAAGCAAAAGAAACAAAGAAAATGCAATTAAATCATCACATAACAGTCGAATGGAGGAAAGTAGAGGTAATCAAAGCTCAAATTTAAACTGTTTTTTTTTTTTTTTTGAAAGTGCGAATTTAAACGTTTTTAGTGATTAAAAAATTTGATTCACAAGCAACAGGAGAGAATAGGTTAATGCATAACATACTCCTTTTTCCCTGATTCAATTTGTTTGCTTAAAAATCTTCTAATGCTCTTTTCTTTTTCTTTTTTTACCAAAAAAAAGAAGAAGAAGAAGAATAGGCTAATGCATTGAATTGGTTACATAAAGTGCTACGTTAACTCATATCGTTGCCTATATCATAGCGTACCGTTATTGAATTATTATATGCTATTGCTTTGTGACCTGTGAGATAGCAAAAGGGTCTTTCTTGGATACATATTCATTCTAGGCAAGTCAGTTAAATATGATATTCCAAGTTGTTTAGTGGTTGGTGAATAGTGCCATGCAAAGCTTTTGTACGTATAACCAAAAACAAAACAAAACAAAGAGAATAAAAACAATACAGCATAACCATTTTCCGTAGGAGAGGTTATATCTCACAAGCAAGCGTCAAAAGACAGTAGACATCTCTTTTATTGTGGTCCACCTAATGCAATCCTTATCATACATACATTATGCATCGTCGTTATCCATTTGATTCTTTGGACAATAGTTTATTTTCTTGATAAGAATCTTACCAACAAAGGTGGCACAGGATAGAGAATACATGAGGAACTTATATATTAAAGAAAACGTATCATCTGGTCATCGTAGGATGTTAATAGGATATCTCTATTAAATAAGATGATCTTATATAGTGATGTACATATCGTTATCCCTACTTTAATAGGACAAGCTGTTTTCTTATGTCTTGAAAAGTTGAATCCTTGATTTCACAGTTACAAAAAGAACCATCAACTCCTCTCGACAAAAAAAAAACTTATATAATATAAAAATCTTTGTTTATTACTATATTCATTTTTTTTAATGTTAAATGATGTAACAACCATCATTTGAAATTTATTTAAGGGTTATTTGATAATGGAACAAGGCCATAGAAAGTAAAATGGGTTTTTTTTACCATGATTTTTAATATTGTACTGAAACTAAAAATAAAAACAAAAAAATCATTAATTTTTTTTATTTTCATTTCCTTCATTTGTAAATAAAAATAAAGACGATTACTAGAGGTACAAATCAGGAAACTTATTTCCCAACAAGTACAATTTAAGATCTAAATGATTATACAATTTTGGAAAAAAATTAATACATAGATTACCAAATTTGTCTTTTTACTCCTAGTTTTCATCTCCTCCACCTTCGTCGTCATTGATATCGAACACATACTTTCAACCTTTCGTTCTCGTCAATGTAACACAATAACGGCATCACCATCGAGGCGATAGAGTAGATGTACAACAACCTTTCGCTCTCGTCGATATACAATAACAACAATGGCATCGCCGCTCTTGTTGGCATACAACAATAATAGCGTCGCCGCCCTGTATGCTCTCATGGGAGTACAACAACATCGACATCCCCGCATGCTCTCAATCAAATCACTAGGCATAAGAATTCTCATACATCCGACGCCATATAGAGAACAATAACTCCATCGATCCTTTGATATGAAAACTGTAGCGGTCTTGAGAATCCGAGGAATGCAAATCGGTCAAGGTTTTTTCGAGGATCTGACGAGCGATGACGTTGGCGTTTGTTGACGAAGCGTTGTAGTATCGCCATCAATGGAGGAGAACGGATCTTCGACGTCGGTGAGAGATTTCGGTAATGGCAAAGTCATCCACGAGGTCGCCGGTTGATCGAGATCAATTTTACGTGAAATTAATTTTCTTTTACTTAGCGTTTTTGATGAAAAATATGTTGAACATGGTTATTTTTACATCTCATGATCAAATTATTGAAACAAAACTATGGCATAGTCCATTTCACACACCAAACTGGTCCAACACGATTTGGAGGCCCAACACAATTTGAAGGCCCAAAGGTGACAACACCAGCAACCCATCACGTCCAGTAACCAATCAGGCTCAGCCACCAACGAAATCATGCACAAACAGTCGCAGACATGCTCCAAAGATCAAATTTTTCCACCACCAAATCATGACGGCCAGATTTTCTCCACAGAATTGTTCCAGAGATCATATTGTCGAATCTAAAAACAAAACAAATCAAAGAAAACTGAAACCAAACACCAAATCAAACCCGTCAGACCACCAAGGAGACTACGACTATCCGCCATCGTCTCAGATCTGGCATCCCCAGACGCTGAGCCGAGAAAGGAGGAAGGACAAAGGGCGCTGGACAGGGGAGGAAGAAATTACGTGCATTCGAGAAAGGAAAGGAGACGAGGTGGCTGGGAAGGGAAGGAAGGAGACGAGGCGGCTGGGAAGATTGGTGGATTGTGGTGAATTTGGCTCAAAGCCCAGCAGTAAGCCAGACCCAGGCCCAACTCCATTTGGCCCAACTCAAAGTCCTAGAGGCGGTGGAGGCCCAACAACATCATCCAGCCCAAACCAACAATTGGTGCACTTTTTTCTTAAAATTCATGTTAGTTGACTCATTAAATGTTATGTTTTGTTCTCCAAACATTAGATTCATGAACTAAATTCCATAAGGCTAAGGGGAAGGTTTGCTAATTCATGAATACGTATCATTATTAAGTTATGATTGACATGACTCATAACTAAAGTGGTTATTACGTTTTTAATGTTTTCATAAGATTGATCACCTTATGAATGATAGGTTTTGTATAATTGAGACCGAAAAAAGATATTGTATGAATGCTCAAGTAATAAACACCATGGATTAAAGTTGATATAGAAATATATAACTTGATACATACCGCAGTTATAGACATAGATGTCTCAATTCCTATGTTGAAAATTAAAGGATTTCATAAATCTTAATGCGTTAACGTTTTTCTTAATTCATATTAAAAATAATATGAAATCATTCATAAAACAAGTTATATATTAATTCATACAATGTTATGTTTTTCTTAATATTAAAAATCTTAAGCCTTAGTCACCTCTCACTTTGATTAAAATCATTCTATTTAATCTGTATTAATTACACAATCATCAATTATTTTATTGTCTAGATAAAACAAGGATAACATAATTTCGATATTTGTTTACACAATCCATGTAGGTTCGATAACCCGATATTTATTTACCAAATACTACACGATTAATGCACTTGCTGTTTTACCAGTTAAAAATTATATTTGTCAGCGACGAAGGAAAGGGGAATGAGATGATTGTGTAATTGGGGGCAGAGTGGATATGGTTGTGGCGGATGAATTTAGGGTTTTGAGATGAAAAAATAGAGTTTGATTCATCAAATTTGTTCATAATGATCTTCACTTTTTCCTATCAAATTTGAGTTTTGTATTGAGAGGTTCAAATCAATGGAAGCCACCTTTTCTCTCCACTTCATCCTATTTCTTTCGTCTTTTTTTTTTAAATTCTAATAAATGATAAATACGTTTTAATTATTTCAAGATCAATCAGAAACTTCAATTATAAATCTCCTCCCAAACAGTTCACGCTCAGCAACATTTCGAATTTTTTTACTGAATGGTTACACTATCAATAATACATAATTCTATAAATAAAATTTTTATTAATATAAAATTTTCATAACTTTATTTTCATCCTATCACCTCAACGCATGGATGAACTCATTCGCATATCACCGAACGAACACCCACAGAAGCACAGATTGGGATCGCCAGCAGTACAAAAATTCCATGCTGTTTGTGGTGCAGAGGTTTTGAAGCATAAGATCGCTTTTTGTCCACAAATTTGTTTCAAATTGTTGGCCTCATCAAACGGTGCAAATTAATTACAGCAAATGTGCTGTGTATTTTCTACCGCTCGCGATCCTCCTCCTCTCACCATCCCGCAGTGGTTCGTATCATACCATATCCTTAGCAATTCCCACAGTATTCACTCTCGTTTACGAAGCCGCGAGGACCGCAACCACGGCTACACTACAATGCCGAATCGAGTCCGCCCTGTTAGGGTTTTCTAAAATCATTGCCATGGCTCGAGCGAAATCGAATCGGCTCGAGGAATTCCACATAGAACAAGCAATCGATTCAGGTCAGGCAAATTTTCCCCCAATTCGCTCGCAGAATCAACCTGCCAATCTTCATCTATTCGCCCAAATAGATATTACGGTTCCCTGTTCAATTCTAGTTGTTTTTTTTTTCTTCTTCTTCTCTATTTGTGTGGTTTTGTATGGTTTATGTCTCTTGACATCATAGTATCAATGCTGCGATTTTTTGTGGGATAGAGAGTAGATTTCGGAAACTTATCTGTGCTACAAGCAACAGGCAACTGCTGTAGTACAGAATTTTGCTCCCTCGTGTAAGTAGTCTTACAAGGTATAGGGAGGGCGGTATGTAAGTAGTCTTTCCCCTGTTGCGAATGATAAAGAGAATGATAAATGAGTTGCTCCCTCGTGTAAGTAGTCTTACAAGGTATAGGGAGGGCGGTATGTAAGTAGTCTTACCCCTGTTGCGAATGATAAAGAGAATGATAAATGATACCTTACTTCTAAAATCAATTGACCATAGGAGGATAGTTTCATGATCTATTTATATTGTTGTAGGCTTTATCTAAATTTGTATGTGGCTTTAGTATATCTAACACTCTCCTTGATGAGCATGTCTTTTTTGGGCTTGAAGCGTGACTGATAATTGGGTGACGTTGAGCATGTGTAGCGGTTAGTCCAACATGTGTGGTCTGATTTTGATACAATGTAGAAATATGAGATTCACTCCTAAAACCAATTGACAATATGAGGAGAGGCTCATGATCTATTTATATTGTTGCAGGTTATACTTAAACTTTGATGTGGGTTTAGTATATCTAACACTAGTGATGGTGGTGTGTGTATATATGTGGTTATGTGGATTGATAATAGCTAAGAGATCTCGCAATAGTGAATTGGAAATCATTTGGTTTGTTAACTTATCTGGTTTTGTTGAAAGCCATTTCCTTGCTAGTCTAACTGGTTGAATTGATCAGCCATTGTCGGGTGGGTAGGTTTATATTCTGATTGATTCACCATTATGCTTGGTTGCTTTACAGTTTTTTTACATTTAACGTCGTTGGTTAGTCTATGCATCCATGCATGTTTTAATCTGTACCCATCTAAATGCAACAGCTTCTGGTTCACCGTTCACACGTTATGTTAAGAGTGAAAAAGATTGAAGCGTTATCTGAATTATCCTTGATCATTTTCTTAATACTGAAAATCAAGTGCTTTCATGGGTCCGTAGAAAGGGGAGTTATAGTAACGCTTGTTGATTGGCCTTCTTCTATTTTGTTGCAGGAAGCTGTAGACTGGGAACACAAAAGCAAGGTGCCTGGCAAGATGCATGCTTGTGGGCATGATGCACATGTCGCAATGGTTCTTGGTGCTGCAAAGATACTTAAATCTCGTGAACATCTTCTCAAGGTAATTGAGTTATATGTATATGCATTCACTATTGAGCCGCTTTTGTGGATTACTCGTTTACCCTTTAATATCTTAAATATCATACTCTTTCTGTTCCCATCTGGTCCAGTCTGTTTATTTAAGGAGAGCAACTTTTAATTAAGGCAACAATATAATATCTACGACATCTTCAGTTGTGGAGGATGAATAAATTCGGTATTGCTTTGTTGAATCACATACATAGGAGGTGACGAGTCGATCAAGAACATAATTATTGTGATTAGTTGATGTGCTGTATCATACTTATGTTTGATGAATCATATAATAGAAAGATAAATTGTTGTCCTAGGATTCTCAAAATCGAGGGGAGAGCCTAGTTTTAAGTGTATGCGACATAAAGATTACATGGAACAATCAGGAGACATAAAGATTACTGAAACCTTAGTCTTTTAAGTGACATTTGACACATAAATACAATACTTCTTTCTCCCCGGATCAGAACATTTAGTTTAAGTAGTGACAAGTCAAATCTGTGACCATGTCAAAGTTATGTATAGTAATGGTTGTGACCATTGACCACTCTATCAGCATCCTAGATATCTATAGGAGCATTCAATATAAAGCGTACAAGCTAATAACTTCAACGACATAGCATGCATGTGCATAAGTTAAACAAAGGAACTCTATGAATCTTTTTTCCCATGAATTTGATGTGAATTGATTGTAGAAAATGACTTCTAGTGGTTTGGGGTAGACTGCTGAATGCTTGTAAAAGTTGGGACTTGGGAGCTCGCACAAGTTAAGAAAAAGAGAGGTCTGCACCATCACAGTTTGAAGGTTTAGGGTGGAGTAATTACTTTGAATCATATGGCTCATTGTCCTCTATTAAGATATTTAGCTCGGTTTCAGATAGAAACCGAGCATGACAGATTAAGTCCACTGTTGATATTTCAATGCAATTTTAAACCTTGTTCTTGTGTCATCAAACACACGGTTTCCTATCTTGTATTCATCAAAGTTGAATTGGAGTTTGATGGGTGATTAGTCATTAATACAAGTTTGGACCATGAAACATTGTCATGTCTTTGAGAGACGAAGCAGCTCCATGTCGTCGCTCCCCACCTTCCATGTATATTCATATATCTCTTGGATAATACTTTGGTCTCTTCTATCATTATTAAGTTAGTCAACAATGGTGGAAAGAAGTGTTTATAACTTTTAATTGCCATCATCATCATCATCTATGCTTCTTTTTGGGAAGATGTTGATCTTACATTACGATTTAAACGACACATGAGAGCTGCATATGTTACCCTTTAGATAGACACTATGTGGTCCATTTATGCCGCAATATCTTGACGATGTTTCGTGTGGATATGTGATGATTGCAAACTGCCAATGAAATTTGCTAGTACAAAATTAAAGTGATTAAGCATTGGAAAACCTGTGATCACATGTCTCACAGAAACTTGGAAAGGGCTGCTTGAAGGTGATACGGAGTCATTTTTCTTGATTCTATCTATATTGCATGGTGACTTCGTCAGCAAGAATTACGTCAAAAATTGTGTCTTCCACAAGTATAATCTCTCTTCCTTTTTTTGATCTTCTTTGACTCCAATTCATTGTGCCATTACCTAAGCCTAACTAGCTTAGGACCGGAATCCCTCTTGAAAGGTGGAGTGTTAACTCTATTACTTATTTACTCGTCGAGTAACCAGGATTCTCGTTTAGAAGAAAATTTATACTGGGTCTTACTTTATATGATGAGTAGGTTTATTTTGAGAATTAATCTAACCCATTGTCAAGGCATCCTTGAATATTAGTGCTTAATTAGTAGCCAAGGTTATACTCAAGGATTTGGCCCGAAGTAGACCTCAACATTCAGAACCTACAGGGGGTCATCCCACCCCACATGGCAAGCGGCTCGGACCAACAAGGTCAATGTGCATGACTTCAAGAGTTCAAATCTGTTGGGTGAGAAACTCATTTGTGGTGGTGAGTCCTTCAGCGAAAGTTGGTTTAAAAGGTCCTCCGGGTTTGCGGGTTATTCGGTTGACTAAAGGAAAATCCTTCGGGATTTCCTTTTTAAAAGCATTTAGAACCTGCACAATGCATACAATGTTCTAATATCCGTTTCATCAACTATTAGATATCAAGGAAGCTAGTTTTATGATGCTTTGAGCCTGATATTGTGGCCAAATTGTTCAAAGGCTTTCACCTACTGATTTGCTATCTAAATGGTTAAAGTTTGTTACTATTGGTGTTGTTGCCTGCTTGCCTTTATTACTTGCTATGCCGTTTTGGTATGTCTCTCTGAGGTACAGATAACACATGGTAACCGTGCAGCTCCTGCTTGTTGCTTGAGAGTTGTATCGAACATAGTAGATCTTATTGTGGGATTTTACAATATTGTGTAACTTTTGGGGTGAGAATACTGATTGGTTTTTCACAGGTAAAGAGCTTGATTCCTGTTTAAGTCTTAGCTCTACTCACTACTCAGTACTCTATGGGCATGGTTACTAATATGGGTAAAGAACTAAAAATGAGTGCTTTTTTTGTTGAGTGGTTGTGGCCTCGTTCTACGGTGTAGTTGAAATTGGATATAATGGTACTACGAGCCATAGTTCTCATCTGCAATCTTTTGTATGGCCGGTGGTCCTTATATATCTTGGGCGATGCTGCTTGCTTATAGTTTTCTGTACTATAGGTTTATTGTGAATATGTGATATAGTGTAGAATAGTGATCAATCATTAAATTGCTTGGTCCCTTGTGCTTTTGCTTTTGCTTTTCCGACTGGGAGTGGGGGTAACATTATATACGAAGTAGTTTAGCCTTAGGCATACTAGAACTTGAAGTTATTGGTCCTATATGCTGTCTGAGAGATATTTCTTTGATCTAACTTGTATTCTTGTATTTTTATGTATGTCGGATCATGATCAAAGTATCTTATTAGTTAGTTGTGCTTCCACACTGTGGGATGTCCTGACATAGAATCTACTCGTGTAGAGCAAGTGGTTAGCCAAATAACTTGACACCGTTAAGTAGGTGTTTGAAAGGCTGAGTTTGGCAATCAGTTCCTGAATGGAGCTTATTTTTGATTCGTGTTTGAAAGAATATATGAAACCACGTGGTTGCCCCGAGATTGTGGTGAGTAGGTTTAGGTGGTAAATAAAGATAGTTAAAAAGCTAGTGTAATGTTGATTAGTTAAATTTCAATAGTCACGTATTAACATAGTCTTGTTGCTGTAAACTTCCTTACTGCTGTAACTGTTCATAGAGTATGGATGTTAGACTTACGTGACTTTGTTACATTTTCTGAATGTGTTTCGTTGTCAGAATGATGTGGTATGAGTGTGAGGTTGTTTGAATTGGATAGTATTCCATTCGGTATTAACCACATTTTGGTTTTGATCGAATTCGGTATTCAGTTTCTTCTTCTTGTTCCTTTTCTAGATCTTGCTACAGATTTATGACTTTAACTCGTTTATTATTGTGATGACAGGGAACAGTTGTCCTCATCTTCCAGCCTGCAGAGGAGAAAGGGAATGGTGCGAAACACATGATCGAAGCTGGTGTTCTAGAAGATGTCGAGGCCATATTTGGCGCCCACGTCTGGCACCAATTTCCAACGGGGGTGGTTGGTTCAAGACCAGGCGCTATGCTTGCTGGCTGTGGCTTTTTCCGGGCAGTAATCAGCGGGAAAGAGGAGGGCCGCTGCGTCGACCCTGTATTAGCAGCCTCTTCTGTGGTTATCAGCTTACAGGGCATTGTGTCTCGCGAAGCGAATCCACTGGACTCAAAGGTATATGTTCTAACTCCGTCCTGCAAATGTGGCTTTCGTATGCGATACTGAAAAGTAATGCATTCATAAGGAAAGAGACTTCCATTGTGTATCCTAGTTCTGGGCACTAACTCTGTTTGCAATGTAACGCTGTGGTAGGTAGTATCCGTGACTTCATTTCAAGGAAGCGACAAAGTCGACCATGCGCCTGATGCTGTTGTTCTTTCTGGTACCTTCAGGGCTTTCTCGAATATCCATGAACTTCTACAAAGAATCAAGCAGGTTTGTAACACTTCTTGTTAAAAGAAGAAAACTGGTGAGATCTCAACCTTGTCATAGACATGAACGAAAGTTCTTGCTCATGTGAGTTCCCTTGGCGCGAAATGCAGATAATGTATCATCCTCTATGTGGCAGAAAATCGAGGTTATGAGATTTGATTTGGTAATTCCTAGGCACACTCGCTCCAATACTGTCTTTGAACACGCTAGAAATTTCGTGCTACTTCGGTATAGATTATTTGAAGAGGCCCACAAATATCTAGTTGCCCAAATCTCAAACCATATCCTTCACATCCTTTACAATCTTTTAATATTGATCGTTGATTTTTATAAGATACATCTGAATTTAGATGTATCATGATATAAATCCGTTTTTCCCATTCCAATATCATTATCTGGTTCACATGCCAAACTTCCTACTTGCTCAAGTGTACAAATAAGTTATGCAGGATGCTCAAACATATCCTGTTGTGTCTATGAGCAGGTAATCACAGAGCAAGCAAAGGTCTTCAGATGTGGGGCAACAGTGGACTTCTTCGAGAACGAGAGCACAGTCTACCCGCCAACAGTGAACAACGTACAAATGCACGAACATGTAAAGAAGGTCGCGACAGATTTACTCGGACCTGCGAATTTTCAAGTGCCCGAGCTGGTGATGGGCTCGGAAGACTTCTCCTTCTATTCCGAGCTGGTCCCTGCGTCCTTCTACTTCATTGGAGTCAGGAACGAGGCCTTAGGTGCCGTCCATCCGGGTCATTCTCCACATTTCATGATCGACGAAGATGCATTGCCCATTGGCGCTACGTTGCATGCTGCTGTTGTGGAAAGGTATCTCAATGAACATTGATCGAGTAGGTTGAGTGAGATTATTGAGGGGAATCGATAGTTCGGTAGAATAACTGTAAATATTGGAGCAATTAGTTCGAAATTTGTCGATGTTACATTCGATCATCTGATGCAGGCTGTCATTTTTTGATATGTTACTAACTATTGATCAGCGTAGTTCAATCTTGTTCATTGCATCGGAATTCGAACTAGATCTCGATTACTCAGTTGTCAGCGGGCGTGGAGTTTCTTCTAGGGAACTTGAGCCGCAGAGGCACCCGGACCCTAAGTATCAGTTGGTTCGATGCCTCATTCGGATCTGATAAGTGATAACGATGATGCATCATTAGTAGATAAGCCTAAAACCTTTGTAAAGGCAATGGCAATTTCGCTGTTAACTCTTTCAAGTACATTATGTGGGGATGGTCAGATGTGTTAACAATCATGCGTACCATCTAATCTTGATGGCATCTGTCGCCATTGTCTACTATCATCAGCTTGTTGACTACGTCCCTGTTATTTTTTGTACACATTGCTGGTTGTTCCTATCAATTGAATGATCCGGTGAAGTATTCATATTGCGACCACATGTGAGATTCACTGAGTTAATATTCCTTGATAGTTAGACACTCCCGGTAATTATATTGAACCCCATAATTTGTTGAAAATTACGAGTCGATTCGAATAACAAAAAAGTTACTAATTCAAAGTTTTTGGATTTTGTAGAATAGGCGTCAACAATATAACATCGAAAGAGATTGGACAGACTATGTCCGTGCATCTTTTACCTTGGCATTGTAGAAGAAAAGTTACAAATGGTAAGGTCTAAATCTTTAAATCTGTGCACCAATTATGAATATATAAGATCAAATCATCCACACCTGGGCAAATAACAAATCAAAGAATCACCGAGGAACATGACTCTCGTTAACTTATATAAATGCACGAATCTTGAGGCATTTTTTAAAAGAGGATTGCTTTCACATTCAACACAAGACTTCTTGACTCAACACAAGAGGTGGATCATTTCGAAAAAAAATAAAATAAAAACATAGAAATTTATATGTTCGTACATTTTATGAAGATGTACTCACTGTAGATGTTTTTAATACTCCAACGGTGGATTGATCCCAAGACAAGTGGTTCGTACACATATTAGTAAATACCCCATCATTGTTGGTCGGGCGTTCCCTTTCTTTGAATAATCAAAAGATAACAGTATTAACAATCGTTTCAGTCTTGTTTAAAAAAAAAAAAAAAACTAATTGTTTCAGTCCTTTAAATACTTCTTCTCATGATTTTATTGATTGGAAACTCGAGGTCGAATTATAAAGTGATATAGGCGATAACCAACGCTTCATTTTCTTAGATCATCATGATATTGACTCAGATACAATCCGTATATCAGAAAACGAAAACAAAAGCTATGATATCACAGGAAAAAATTAAAATAAAAAACCTTACCATCCAGAACACAGTGCAATAAGAAACATTATTCTAACTCTTTAATTAATTAATCACGACCTATCATCACGATTAAAAAACAGTGTTTCTCTAATCAATATTAAATATATAATGCTACAATTAAAACTTTTTGGTTGATATATTGGATCATTATGGACTTTATGAGCTTCTTGGGGTGGTACATATTGAACTTTTTCTTGAGTTGGTATATTGGACCTTTATGAATTTCTTTTAAAAAATTTGATTGATATTAAATTAAACTAAAACCGTTCAAGGATCCAATACCAAACCAATAATTCAATGATAACAATCATTTCACATTCAAACACTCATGTTTTTCTTTTTTTTACCATTTCAAACACTCATGTTAAACCATTACACAAACAGATCATAAGAGAATTGTGATAACATTATTACGATATTAGATATGTCTTGAAGAACAGAGCTTAAAAAACTTATCAGGTGAAATACGTGCAAAAGACTGGGCACAACTAATCTCACTTTATTATATGACCGTCAAGTGTCCATCCATCGCAATACACACCGGTGTATTTTTTCGATATTTATTTTTTTCTCATCAACGTTGAAGAAAAAATCACTTTTTGAAAAAACGAATTTAATTTTTATTGAAGAAATCGTTTGTAAGAAAATGAATTCCAAATAACAAAGATTTAGATCTTTAGAAATCCTTCGTTTTCTGAGAAAAAATTTCTTGAATGAAAAGTAAACTCGTTATTTTTTCACATTGATGAGAAAAAAAGGCAGTAAAACGGCGGGGCGTCACCCTACAATTGAGATCTATACTCACTTCTCTTCACACTGTATGTTTCGCATTTTTCCTACATATCCGATATGGGCAACAAATCAAATCAAATCAATCAGTCATTATAATCCAAGCGACTCATCACCTTCACTAGCCGCATCACTCACTCTTCTTTCCCCTCCGAATCCGCTGAGTTCATCACTCGTCGATCGTCGATTTGGTGAATACAACTCGAGTAAAGGCGTTTCGCTTTTCGATCCCTACATTTTTGAGAATTTGTAGTTGGTTTTTGATTGATTGGGGTTTGGAAATATAGGGTTTTGATTGCGATTTGTTTACTGTTTTAAGGTATTGAATCGAGAGTGAGCGGCGGAGATCAGGTGAGTTGATTTCTTTGATGTGTGTGATTGGATTTTGTTATTTGTTGATGCCTGATTGGTTTTTTTTTTTTTTTTTCTGTGCTTTGGATTGATTGTGAGGTGGATCATGTGTGGTTGTGTGGGGAGATGGATGTAGTCGATGTGCTAGGATTATGCTCAAAACCTAATCTCGGCGGCATTGCTTAGAAATTGAAGTTGTACTTCTTGTTGTGCTATAAGTAATTTTTGTTACAATCTACTTTGCACCATCCTCAGACCCTGTCAATCGACCGGTTGACCTGAGTTGAGTTTTTATGGTGGTGGTTGTCGTCCTTGTTATCGTAGTAGTCATCTTTTGGGATTGAACTAGTTCACAGATTAGCCTTTATGTTGTCAAACTAGTGTTTTGTAATTGGCCTCACGGGATTGTACCTTAGGTGTTTTGTACGCATTGGATGAAGCCTTTTCTCATTGGTTTCTTCTTAATGTGGTTGCTAGCCGTTGACGCTTTATTATTAGTTTTAGCAATGTGATTTTGGAGCTCACTCATACGGGTTCAAAGGAAATCGTAATATATGACATGGTTTATCCTGAACTTATGGACAACATTTTACAATATAGAGGAGATTGATGTTGTTGAGATACAAGGAGAAAAGAAGGTGCTGTAAGCAACACCCACCAAACTCTTGCCGGCAGATTTGAATCACATGTTTGATTATTTAAAAACTGATTTTTGAGATTTTTGAATTTTATATGTTTTTTCAAAATAAAATAAAAATTTGTGGTGTCTTTGATGCTTGTAGCAGTTTATTGGATGTTACTTACATCATCAACTCTAATCCCATACGACCTTACTTGAACAGGATCAACTCTAATCCCATAATATTGAGCCTAGTGACATAAGTTTGGATTTTTAGTAGAGTTAGTTCCTTAACATGGTTTCAGAGCAGGTATGACAGTGAGGTTACGAGTTCGAATCCTGCAAACCCCGACTGTTATTGTGTTTGTGTTTGTGGTGTTTGTGTAGCACTTGATTTGTGCTGAGTCAGCGCATTGTCCACCTTAATTGGGTTTTCATGTGAGTGGAAGTGTTGAGATACAATTAATATATTGGGCCTATTATCATAACTTCAAACTTTTGGTAGAGTTGGTTCCTCGATAGATGTCATTTTATCTTTGTGGGTAAACCTATGCGATGGGATCAAAGCTTGGTTGCTGTTTGGTTTTGTATTAAAGCTAAGCATCTTTACATTGTTGTTCAGTTAGTTTCGTCATATGTGTTGTAACTTGGAGGAGTGCAAATGGAAAATTGTCTGATTTACGCCATATTGTAGAACCAAGTATAACTATAACGTGGTGAATTTCGCAAAAGAGGGTCGTGCCACTGGCTTTTGATTCTTACATTTAGATATTGTTACGATGTTTCTTTTACTATGGAGTGTGGACTGGATCGACGAGGCTGCTTTTACTAGTCTTGACTCTCAAGAATTGGATCTTCATCTACCTGCAAGATAATGAGTGATGTGAAATAACATAGATGAGCTTGAAGTTGTGTATTGATGCATAGTAAGGAAATTCAGATCTAAAAAGAAGGCGAGTTAATGTAATGTTGTGGTGATTCAGGAATGTGGAAGCTGAAAATAGCCGAAGGAAATAGCCCTTGGTTGAGGACTACAAACAATCATGTAGGCAGACAATTTTGGGAGTTTGACCCAAATCATGGAACATCTGAAGAGATTAGCGAGGTGGAGAAGGCTCGTGAGAACTTCAGGATTCACCGCTTTGAACAAAAGCATAGTGCAGATATCCTTATGCGCTTGCAGGTTCTTAAACTACCTGACTTTTTTCCAATAGTGAACGGATCTTCTTGCTCTTAGGTGTCCTATTAGCTATATCATCTACACACTGACACGATTGCCTTGCTGATTGTATTTGCTAAAGGGATTTGATGTCGATATTTGTGAACAGTTGGTATAAACCTAGCGTCTTAGCCATGTCTGTTCAAACTTATGATGTTGTGACTTGTGAACGCTTAATTATTGGCAATCTGGTGAGATATTTGGAACATACTTTCTTCAAAACCTGCCTATCGTGCATTTTTCCTATAGAATTACGTGTTAACGAATTATTGTTTACGCTGCAGATCCCTTGAATCTAGTTTTTAAGAATTGGAATTAGCAGAAATTGACTTCATATGCTGAAATTTTGTCATCCAAATGCTTTGTCAATCTCATTTTCAAAACTTAGTCTTGTGTTACTGAGCGACTTATTTCATTTTTTAACTAAAGCTAGCAAATTACTCGTCCAAATGAGATGCTAGTTGACCCTATGCTTCTATTCAGAGAAGCATGCGTGCATCCCTCCATGGAAATTACGTTAAAGAACCGACACCTATAAGCTTATCTTTAGGGCTGTACATCTTGCTTGGTTCTTTTCCTTTTTGCCTCAAACTGCTGCTTGAATTTTTTTTACCCTTTTATTTTTCATCATTTAGTTTGCCAAGGAGAACCCTTGCAATCTGGATATACCTCAAGTCCATGTAAAAGATGAAGAAGATGTCACAGAGGAGATGGTTACAAACACTCTCAGGAGAGCTTTGAGTTTTCATTCGACTATTCAGGCACATGATGGGCATTGGCCTGGGGATTATGGTGGTCCTATGTTCCTTTTGCCTGGCTTGGTGAGCAGTGACTCTGGTTCAATATTTGATTTGAAATATGCATTTTCTCATGGAATAATCTCTTTCTTGTGAGAGATTTTGCATGTATGTTCCAATTCAGTTTCCACGTTGAAAACTTGGCTCAGGAGAGAAGAATGACTTAGGTTTTATGCATCAGATAATTACTTTGTCTGTTACTGGGGCATTGAATGCAGTCTTATCAAAGGAGCATCAGCGTGAAATGTGTCGTTACCTTTACAATCATCAGGTCAGATACCTACCTCAAATGTGGATGCTTGCATGCTCCCTGGTTCCGTTATTTCTGGTAGTTTTTATCAGTTAATAACAAATGCTATCTACATTAACAAGAATAATAAGGATTGTTGTTGCTTTGGTTTTCTTATTATCATTTATTTCATGTAAGGCAAGGAATTGTACCTCATCGTTGTTGCTTTCATGGTTTACCCTCACGAAGCAGTTGCAACTTGGTTATTATGCTTCAACAATAACTTTTACAAAAAAAGTTGGAACCAAAGCTAATAAGTTGCCATGTTAAAAGATGAGAAAATTTAATGAGGATAATATGCCATGGAAGATAATCACATGGGATCTATGTAGCAAAAAATTTTCAGTCTAGGTGATTATGTATGTCGAAACCAAATTTTAGTATTTTCAAAATTTTTTTTTTTTGAGAGAGTTTCTTGGAGCACATAAAATTCTTTCACTGTAATGCTTTGGGATCAGTGCTATATATGCCTCTGGTGTATAAATTTTGTTATCAGGTGGTTACATTAGCTCTATAGTAATGACTTTTTGTCTATTTGGCTGCAGAACAAAGATGGTGGGTGGGGTTTGCATATTGAGGGTCACAGTACCATGTTTGGCACTGGCCTCACATATGTTACCCTAAGGTTGCTTGGCGAAGGAGCACAAGATGGAGATGGGGCAATGGAGAGAGGGCGTAAGTGGATTCTCGACCATGGAAGCGCCACTGCGATTTCGTCATGGGGAAAAATGTGGCTTTCAGTTGAGAAATTGTCACTCCTCTTTCTTCACAATGAGCTTATTTTCATGCAGCCTACCAAACATCGCTGATGCTTTTGTTGGTGCAAGCAGGTGCTTGGTGTATTTGAATGGGCTGGCAATAACCCTCTGCCGCCAGAGATATGGATGCTTCCCTATATGCTTCCGATTCATCCAGGTTAATCTCACTTCTTATTTTCATCTCACGAATCTCACGAATACCATCATTTGAATAAGTTAACAGCATGGAAGTTATTTGTTCCAAAGAAGCTTGCTCGAAGTTTTTTTAGCTCTACTTCTTGCCAAGGACATAAGAATCACTTTTTTTTTTCTCACTGCTTTTTTAATAATGCTAGAGCAGCCTTAAGAAAGGGTCTTGTATTGGAACAACATCGGGATGTTAATTGAAGAACCATTGCATAGTGAAAATGAAGCAGCTGGATGGCTTCTCTTCATTTGATTGATTTTAGTTTCCATTCCATGATCCTAATCTCATTAGGAGTAGCTTAGCACATATGAAATTGCCCCTTGTATCTACAGAAAATGAAGCCCTTGAGGAGTTAATTAAAAGCAAATCTTGCTTTATGCTTCTACCAGTTTACTGCATTGCTTGAATGAAGCCCTTGAGGAGTTAATTAAAAGCAAATCTTGCTTTATGCTTCTAGCAGTTTACTGCATTGCTTGAATGATGCCTTTAAAACGTGTCTCACCTGCCTGAAATTCCAAGCAAAGCCATTTCAGTGACTTGTTCTAAGTTCTAACTATTCCATATTTAACTAAACAGGAAGAATGTGGTGCCACTGCCGGATGGTTTATTTGCCGATGTGTTACTTGTATGGAAAGAGGTTTGTTGGTCCAATCACACCCACGGTTCTGTCATTGAGGAGAGAGCTCTATAGTACTCCTTACCATGAAATAAATTGGAACCATGCACGAAATGAATGCGCAAAGGTTAACATCTCCCCTGTTTCTTCTGCTTATCTCTTTTGCCTTTTATTTTCCATTTCTCCTTCCTTTTTTTTGGGGTTTCCTGTTGAAGAGTTCTTTAAAATGTGTGTTTAAGTCAATATATTTGCTGAAAAAATGATTTTAACTGATACAAGCAGCAAAATATATGATGGCCCTCATGGGTAGATGCAGTAAAGGTAATAATGTGGATGCCTTCTTTTGCTATGTCCTATATCAATTGACGGAGACTAAGAGGGCACAAATCGATATATCTTATGATGTACAAATTTATTTTTCTTGGTATCAGGTTTGCTGAGTTACCCTGGAGAGTGAAAGATTGGTGTTCTTATGATGTGAGTGCTGTTGACGAGAAACATCAAGGGGATGGGTGTAGACATTTAAGATAATTAAGGTTATGTCGGCAGATATAACAATGATGACGCACACCACGACTATGATGACTGCAGTGTGACTGGTGGTAAAGAACTGGTACATGATATACACTGTTAGGTCAAGAGTGATACGTTAAAGACATAGACATAAAATTTGGGTTAGTGGCATAAACTAAAACCATGACCTTTTCCCTTGGGTTTGTGAGTACAAAAGTCCTGAGTGGACTTCAGTTTTGAGATAGTTTGCACTTCGGGTTTTAAGGAGGGTCATCAGGTGTTTTCCATAGTTTATACTGGTAATTGTAAATACGCTCCAGTTTGGGCCATGAAGCTATTCGAGATGTCATTGATAAGTTTTGAGACTTCACGTCAGCGCCGATGCTGACTACTGCGAATCGCCTTCCAAAAGTAGTATATGCGTTCCTGTTTTACTTTACTGTTGAAATGGCTAATTATCATCTACAGCCGATGAATGGTACGAATTGCATGGGTACTGGGGCAATGATCTTACTAATGGTAACAGTGACTAAACATTTGCATGGAACATAGTGTTATGAGTTTTAGATTGCCAAACATGTTCTGCTGTTTTGGATCATGTTGTGCTTTCCTGTGAAAAAGATATCCTGCTCTTCATTGTTTGTTGTTCTGGGTAATCTGCAGTACACACCTTGCTTAGTCCTGACTATCTTTCAACTGATAGCAGTGGGTTGGTAGAAGTTTTTTCCCCCCTGCATCTGATACTCGCCGCATCATCTTTGCGTGCTTGTTGTTTGAGTAGAAGCTGGTGGATGCTTCTACGTAAGAGACAAATCAAAAATCTTATTCTACTGTACTTAATTGGACATGTACATTCGTGGTATGTAATTAAACTAAGGGTTTTCTCTAGAAGGAATGATTGTTATCATTTGAAGTTATTGGAACAAACGAGAGATGCTTCGCCGTATAGGAACTTAATGTAACTCGGTGTTTCTTGTTTGTTCACCTTTATCCTGATTTCTATGTTTGCTTAAAAGATTCAATATTGTATTTCAGGAAGATCTGTACTATCCACATCCATTAGTTCAGGACATCCTTTGGGGATTTCTTCATAAAGTTGTTGAACCAGTTCTGATGCAGTGGCCGGCAAAGTATTTGAGGGAGAAAGCTCTTTCCACGGTGATGGATCACATACACTATGAAGATGAGAATACTAGATATATCTGCATAGGACCCGTGAACAAGGTATCAGAACATCCCCATTTTCTCTGTCCCTACATATCCTTGGGATCAAATCAGTTTAAAAGAAGCAGCTAGGAAATTGAATCATGAGCTAGCCTTAAGAGGAACAGATATGAGCATGAGCTATACATGGGAAGGAGCGAAATTTCTTTCTTTCTTTCTTTCTTTCTTTTCTTTTTCGTTAGTTATTTGTATGCATTAGCAGATCGAGAGATATTCCGTTCAAGTGATTTGTGCTTGTACGATTTAAAAGTGTGTGTAATCAGTGAAGTACTATGGTCTGGCTGCTGGCATAATAGGGTGCAATCAGTAAGTACTATGCTTGCCACATTTGCCAATAGCCAACTGGTTTTTTCCCGCCTTTTTCCGTGAAAAATTGTTGTGAGGGAGACTGTTACACCAGTGACAAGGACATTTTGTTCAGCTATTAATCTCTTTTAACCCTTAAGAAGGGAACAGCCCTTGTTGCCAATTATTTGCTTCGGGGAAATCCGTGCAGACTAAGTATCTAGAGCACATATTATGGACGCTGCCATGACCTTGCTATTTCGTTTTTGACTTTCATCAAGTCAGGACAAAGGTCTGTACTTACTATTTGACGTGGAATTAGTTTACCACTATATGCTTGTTGTGAATAAAAGAAAAAGGTGTCAACTTTTTTTAATTTATTTTCTACATAATATCTAAAAGATATCCAGAATTACTTACATTGTTCATTTTTAGTCAATAGTATTATATACGACTATTTGACTTTTTAACTTAAGGTGCTTTTCCTTTTAAATCAAATGGGAATGATGTCTGATTAGATGTGATTGTTCATATGACTACCATTTCCAAGTAGAATTTTGAGATGTTTTCCCTGGATGACATGTTGTGCTTATGTTCTCATTTTCTTCCGTCAAGTTCTTGCATGATACCTCGAGAATCTTATGCTAGAATTATGGAAGTATTCGAGATGCCTCGTGTTTGCTGTAAACAGATGCCAATAGTATAAAGCAATGGGCAAATTTTCTTTGCAGTTCTACTATATGTTCTGTAATGTGGTAACTTCTGCATGGAATTGCTCTCACACTCCGTCATCCTCCATTTTCCTTACAGTGTTACCTTAGATTGACTTCCCTAGAATTATGTACTATGCAGGTCTTAAATATGCTTTGTTGTTGGATAGAAGATCCAAATTCAGAGGCTTTCAAGTTGCACCTTCCAAGGATTTATGATTTCCTTTGGATTGCGGAAGATGGCATGAAAATGCAGGCATGAACTCATCCTTCTTGATTTCTTTCCAACCTGATGCTATTTTGAAGATCCTGCTAATTGATATTTTAGCGTGTGTAAACGGCACCATGATAGTTTCTTCGGTACTTGTTGCCTTTTTTTTCTTGTAATATATGTTGATAACGCAGGGGTATAATGGAAGCCAATTATGGGACACCGCCTTTACCATTCAAGCAATTATTGCAACAGAACTTTCGAAGGAATATGGCCCAACTCTTAATAGAGCACATATGTTTGTGAAGAACTCACAGGTATTGGTTTACATATCGGCTATCATATTATATTCCACTTTGTGTCTTTTGTGGTCTTGGGCATCTTAACTGACCGAGTGTGTTTGTTTCTTCTTTTCTTTGTTTAATGACCATGGGTTTGAAGGTCCTAGAAGATTGCCCGGGTGATCTTGCTTCCTGGTATCGCCACATATCTAAAGGTGCATGGCCTTTCTCAACTGCTGATCACGGATGGCCTATCTCAGATTGTACCTCGGAAGGATTAAAAGTAAAGTTAATGCAATGTTCTAGAACAGTCTCTGCATTATTACTCTAAAGGTTCTAACATCATCATGCTTCATCAGGTTGCACTTTTGTTATCAAAGCTCCCATCAGACCTTGTTGGTGAGCCAATAGAAGCCCGAAGGTTGTATGATGCTGTCAATGTGATTCTTTCCTTGCAGGTAATTTTATTTGGATGCACTAACATTTTATAGTTTCAATCTTCACACCTTTCTTTGATTATGAATTACAACATTTATTAATTTTATAATGTGAGAGGAGAGCCATGGTTGTTTTGTAATGGCACCTCATACCAACTTAAAATACTTAAATTGTTGTTGTCAATCCAAGCGTAGTACTGTTAATAGTCAGCCCAGCACTGTGAATAACTTAACAGAAGCATTTACGATATTTGCAATGAGCACATCGTTTTTTGCTATAATCCAAGTTTGATGCTTTTGGTTTTCTTCATTGCCTTTGTGAAATTCAATTGTGAAATCATATTCAACTTTGTATCAGAATGCTGATGGAGGCTTTGCAACATATGAACTCACTCGGTCATACAGCTGGTTGGAGGTAATTCTCATAGATTATTCCATGATATTACTCTCCTTGAACATTATCACTCTTTTTATGATCGGTGCCCTCCCACCACCTGCTCTCGAGAGAAAGAAGGGGAGTGGGGGTGGTTATTACCCCGCTTGATCAGTCCTAGACCCTAGGTCCCTGAGATGAAGGGCTTGGAGGTGTATTTTTAATCCCTATTCATGTGTCGCCCTGTTGTCGCCTTTCGATTAGTCAATGATCACCAAAACATGTAGGTCCCATGATTAACTACCAATGGGTGAGAGCTGATGAGTGGCCATAGCATTCTCTGCAGTAGTTTGAAGTTTCTTTTCGCTTTCCATTTTGATCTTTAAGTTCAGTCCATTAGTTACCTGCGAGCAATTTGAAAGCCATATGCCTATCGGCCAATTTACATAATCCCCATCCCCCCCCCCCCCCCCCCCCCCCGGTCTGTTAGTTTTAACTAATTACCCTACTCATTGCTATTTCAGATAATCAATCCAGCCGAAACTTTTGGTGATATAGTAATTGATTATCCGTAAGTTGAAAACCCTTTTATATTGGTGCTCAGTTCCCTTTTTTCGTCTGTTAATTTTGTTTCTGATTTTCTAATAGATACGTGGAGTGCACGTCGGCTGCAATTCAAGCATTGACAACCTTGAGGAAATTATACCATGGGCATCGGAGAGAGGAGATTGAGGACTGTATTGATAAAGCTGCGCGGTTCATTGAGAAGATACAAGCAGCAGATGGCTCGTGGTCTGTACCTACAACCTTCACACAATATTTTTTTACATGGCGTAGTGTTATTGATTAGCAAGCATTTACACTTCTTGCTTTATGTCTTCAAATGGATTTTCATTTATTTTCTTTTTAACGTTTCTAACAGAAAAAGCTGCGTGTAGGTATGGTTCCTGGGCTGTTTGTTTCACTTATGCTACATGGTATGGAGTTAAGGGATTGGTTGCAGCTGGAAAGCACTACAACGAGTGTGCCGCTATACGAAAAGCATGCAACTTTCTCTTGTCAAAGGAGTTAGCTTCGGGTGGCTGGGGAGAGAGCTATCTTTCATGTCAGAACAAGGTGGGATTTCAGTGTTTGTTTTTTTAATTAACTGAATTGACTCTCACAATATGTGCTTAACTCTGCGGTATGCACTGATTACTCCAATATTTTTATGGGATATTAACTATTTTTCGCTCAATGTTTGGATCTTAATGAATATGATCTAGAGCTTCAAGTATATTATCATGTTTATACATGAATTGTTTGCTGTCAAATGATGTTTGCTTCGTGTAATTCTTTTTATCTTTTGCTCTGCTGGCTCACTGATGTTCATATTCCCATCGGTGTTTCCTTCGTTGTTTCCATAAATCTAAATCTCGATGCATGATTAAGATATCATTTACCTTGGTATTAACATGCTTAGTGGCATACTACTGCGAATAATATTACAATGCTTTTGTTCAATGTCGAAGATTGGTGACTTTATCATGTATTTAACATAGAATGACATTTTTCCGCTTCTCTTTTTCCTGCTTCGATCCCTATGGATTCAGGTATATACGAACATTGGAGATGACAGGCCTCATGTGGTGAACACCGGATGGGCCATGCTTAGTCTGATAGATGCAGGCCAGGTAAAATGAGAACCATCTACTGGTTCATAGTCACTTTATTTCGGTGCTTTGCTATACCTTTATTTTAAGAGATGCCAGTGGAGGCAAAATGTTTCACTTTGTTGTGTCTGCTTAAAGTAGTGCCTTCTTTGTGTGACCGTTGTGACAAAAATGGAGAATGTCGAGCTTGTCCTTTGAAACCTGAGGTAGCTAGGAATTGGGCTAATGAGTAAAACTGTGTGTCTCCGCTTCCTGCCTAGGAGATTTTTCACCATTTATGCCTTCAGAGAAAAATCAACAGTTCTGTTTGTTCATTTCTAGAAGGTATCTGGCTTCTGAGCCTATTGTGTGACGCAATAGGCGGATAAATGGGAGAAAGCACGAAATCCATTGAAGACACCGTATGATTCTTGTAGTTCGTGCGTATCTGGTCCTGGTTGCCTCTTGTATGTATCCTACATTTTGCAGCTTGACGCTCATGAGAACTTTGCGAACTTTCAGTGTATATTTTACCTCTATTGTTGGTGCAGGCTGAAAGAGATCCAACACCGTTGCATCGTGCTGCAAGAGTATTGATCAACTCCCAAATGGAAAACGGAGATTATCCACAACAGGTAACTCATTGGCCTTTGTTCTTTGGTGTCGCAAACACTTAACTGTATTATTTTGTCCATTTTCTGTACCTTGTGGAGATGACATTCACTATAGGAAATTCATAATGCCATGAGTTTCTGAGTATCGATACGTTCGGAATAGCGCATACATACATATCAGTGTTAGCTTGCTAAAATTTCGGCATGTAATGAGTCTGCTGGGAATTTCCGAGATTCGTAAATCTTTTTGGCGAACAAATGAAAAACTAGAAGTCGTTCAACTTCTGTTGTCTTGATTGTATCTATGATCGATACTCTGGTTGAACATTTTCACCATTGGTGCGAATCCGATACCGTTGACTTGACAATCGCTGCTTTTGTGATCTTACAGGAGATCATGGGAGTGTTCAACAGGAATTGTATGATCACTTATGCTGCATACAGAAACATCTTCCCTATTTGGGCACTGGGCGAATACCGCTGCCGAGTTCTTCGGTCTAAATGAAACAGCCATCATTGACCATTTCACCATTCTTGGTTCTTTGTATCCATTGTGTCTGTTATTTATCAACACAATCCCCTTGAAGTTCGATGTTCCAATGCTTTCTGTAAGTATACTTATTGAATGAAGTGATCGCTTTGCTAATTTTATTTTAATGTTATGGAACGATTTGTACTCCTCTTATGCTAGTAGTGTGTCGATAATGAGAGGCCGTTGTGGCTCCTTCATCGTAATATTCTGTGTTCGGCGTCATTTTGAATCCGGAAACGAATCACTGGTATTCTCTTTTATGTAACAAGTTATGGTTTTCCACGGTGGCTACTAACAATCTTCATAAGTGATAGTCGTGTTGACGAAGTGCGGATGATTCTTGGAACAAGTTAAAATTTCTTAAATGACATTGATGCGAGATCCTTGTCTAGGATGAGAGCAGCTGGGTTGATGTTTAGGGCAATTCCAAATTCTGTTAGATGGTTTGACCACCTATGAATAACTAATTGCCAACCTATGAGTAACTAATTGCCAATTTGATCATTGCTACGTATCTCTTTCTGTTTTCATAGAGTCAACTCGTTCACCTTATAATTTCAAAGTTATGTTCTTGATCGTTTACCAAGATTGTGAAAAAAAAAAAATGACTGAAAAAAAAGGCTATTAACAGTTGCCTCTACAATAACTTGGCTAGGGTTCCAAGTAGTGATCTGACTTAATAGTTTTATCCTATTTACATAAGAAAATCGCTAACGACAATCACGGTTAAACAGTTATGATAACTCTAACTCTTCCACTCAAATATTTATTTCCACGTGATTTATAAATAACTTTTATAAATCATTGAACGAGAGAGTTATATATATATATATATATAAAACTGTAGAAATAATTATCCGTAACATTTCTTTTTACGTTGTAGGCCCAATAAAAAGATTTTGAGGCGAATCCATCACCTTGTATGTCACCATCTTTGTAGTAATAACCAGATAATTACCATATTATTGTTGTGCTCAGGTCAAAACTCGAGGCAACAGGAAGTCTATGTTTCAGAGGTGTGAGATTTTTGATTAGCTCATAGCAATTCATTTTCAGGGACCATCAACACTCAAAACAGTCACCTATCACTTTCCTGTTTTCTACTTTATAACCTGATGCACACATATGTATCACTGTAAATTTCAGTTGGTATAGTAACTCATAGTATGATTAAAATTTTATAGTTTTTGTGCATCGAACAGAATAGCTGAATATATAGTGAATGGTCGAAACATCCCAAATACTTTGAAATCAATAAAATGTAAGCAATATTTGTGGTTTTCTTTGGTCATTGTGAAAATAAGAAATTGATTCTTCGACCTTATATTTGAGACATCAAACAATGACACAATTCTTACAATTCTATAATTCTAATTTTTGTTGTTATAGTTAACAATAATGCTACAAGAAAAGGTCTATCACATGAGACCCTCTATCTATCGTTCAACAGAATAGTTCAACAGATTAAAATTATGTGCATCAAGTTCCTGTGTTGTTGTCCTCATGCCAACATGTAAATCTAATTGACCAGACCCTCACATCTCCTTCATACATTACCCCTTTCACCCAAACATAAGAACATCAAACATCAAGCAACAACCATAAAATAGATCTCACACAACCCCTATCCTCACACACTTCCTCTCATTTCTTCACCTCAAATGCCCTAAAAATCCCAAACACCCATCATGCAAAACCCCTCAGAATTGATCATATTCACCCATTTGAGAAGAATCCACAAAAGGGTTTTCACCAGTTGCCCCTCGATTCATCTGGGCAACAACAAGAACCCATCTTCATCTCTATCCCAAAATGGGATCTTTGCATCTTGTTCATTGCTCACTGTTATCTTGTTGTTTGCTTTAAGTTTCACTTGTTTGTATAATTGGGATTTCAATTCTCATCATATGTATAGTATTAGCAATGTTCTTAATGATAATGATAGTGTCGGTGCTGTTGTTGATGTTGATGATGATGACATCTTGGGTGATTGGAATGGTGAATGCGATGTGTCTATTGGGAAATGGGTGAGGGATGAGGGTTTTAGGGTTCTGTATAATGCGACCGAGTGCCCGTTTGCCGAGCAAGGGTTTGATTGTTTAGGGAATGGGAGGAAGGATAGAGGGTATTTGGAATGGAGGTGGAAGCCCAAGAACTGTGAGATTCCGAGGAGGCTTGACGTGGGAGCTGTATTGGAGTATCTTCGAGGGAAGAGGGTTGCGTTTGTCGGTGATTCGTTGAGTAGGACGCAATGGGAGTCATTTATATGTATGATGATGGCGGGAGTCGAAGATAGGAAGAGTGTGTATGAAGTTAATGGGAATGAGATCACGAAACGGATTAGGTTCTTGGGTGTGAGGTTTGGATCTCATAATTTTACGGTCGAGTTCCATCGGTCTGTGTTTCTTGGACTCATTGGACCAGCCCCTAGGAAGGCGCCCAAAAGGGTGAGATCAACGTTGAGGATTGACGAAATGGATGATGCCAGTAAGAAGTGGGAGGGTGCTGATGTTTTGGTGTTCAATACTGGGCACTGGTGGACTAAGACGAAGCTCTTCGAAATGTAAGTTTCTGATGTAATGCTATGTGGTATGATGGAAGATCGACCTACTATTCCATTTTACTGGTATAATGTGTTTAACAAGTTGTCTCAGACAGGGGCACTTACTTTCAAGTGGATGGATCAGTGAAGCTCGGAATGCCTATTATGACTGCGTTGAAACTGACCCTGGAAACTTGGGCCTCATGGGTTGATTCGGCAGTCAATCCGAATAAGACCCGCTTATTTTTCCGAACTTTTGAATCTGCTCATTGGAGGTGATTTGTGAACCCCTTACTCATGCCTACTAATTCTGAGTCTTGTGTTGGATTTATTCATCTTGTTCATCTGCATACATGAATACCAATATGTCGTTGCTGCTGAAACTTATTGCAGTGATGCTAGTCGTGTTAAGTGCAAGGTAACTGTGCATCCAACAACTAGAACAAAGGGCAGAGATCGAAACCCCATATCGGATATTATATTGAATGTCGTGAAAAACATGACGGTTCCTGTAACGCCTCTGCATGTCACTCCAATGGGAGCATATCGGAGCGATGCCCATGTGGGTAGATGGAGTGACAATCCTTTAGTGACTGACTGCAGTCACTGGTGTCTGCCCGGACTACCTGATACATGGAATGAATTTCTCCTCTTTCATCTTCTTGGGAAAGACGCTCTTTCTCCCTGACCACGGATCAAAGGTAAAATTCTTCGTGTCCATTATTTTTTTATACTTCAATATGCAGAAATGATTGATGTGTTCATTTCGAAATGCTTTTGCTTTGTTGTGACCTGCCTATAAATTTAAAATCAAAATGCATCCCTTTTTTTCTAGGCCAAATCTGCTGCTATAAAGCAACTCTGACTGTCTAATAAGCCATTGATGTCGCTTAGGTTAAGAATTTAAGATGCGTTGAGCCTTACAAATGCACATGAAAATTCATAAGCATGTAGCATCCAGTTCATTGCAGTGTTACTGAAGTTCAAACTTTACTAGTATTTGAATTCATAGAATCAAAATAATTTTATGTTCAGAGAAAACCTTTTAATTTGTTCAGTTGTGTCCCGAGCTGCCATAGTCGTGAATATGCTACAGCAGAGTTTATCCATGTTTCAAGTCCAGATAAAAAAAATGAGGGATCTGCCGGGGATACCCGATTACAAGCAAGCTAGTTTTGGTATATTGTGATGAATGATGATTCTGCTAAATAATACTAGGAAAAAGAATCCATAGACGATGTGTTGTGTAACTGTGGACTGAAGATGTGAACTCTTTCAAGCGTGTTCCAATTATTAGGATCGGAGCAAAGTGCGACTTGTGCAGTACACTCCCATTGTCTTGGGATTGATCCGCAGGCTTTCAAATATGTCTTGACTAATTATGCTTATATACTTCTTATAATCTTTCTCAACTCAAGATTCATCTATCCTATGTGACATGCTATTGTTGGAGATAAGTGCTTCATTTTTCTTGACTGGTTGTTCGTGTTGAAATAGACGTGTAAACAGGTCGCTCATCTGGTCGAGTTTCTCATAATATCAGTTGCGGGATGGGACGATCACCTTCAAAACGAATGTTATACAGCATAAGCACATCGAGGCCATCAAAGAAGCAACAAGAACAGTCATCGGAAACTCTCAAGATGGGCATTGTAAAAAGCTGATCATAGAATGTCATGTTGTTTATAGTGTTTGTAGAAAGTTCAATGTGTATGAAATGTTATTTTGTTTCTCGTTGTTCTTTATTTGCTTTTGACTCATTGCACTCTTGGAGAGCAGTGTTTATGAACGTGGAATATACACTTATTCTTTGATTTATTCATTTATTTATTATGTGTTCCAACGTTGTTATTCGTCTTCAATGTTTACATTGATAAACTCAGTTCTCTTCCTTGTAAGCTAAGAGGGAGCAATAATTCTCACATGAAAAATGTCATCAATAAAAATGTTGAGTTTCTGATCTCCCGGTTAGGGCCTTTTAAGGAGAAAGGTTGTTGATTTGTTTATTATTGAATAAATCTTTTTTTTAATAAGGGTTTCAAATGAATGTACAAAATTGATTATTTGTAACATTTCTCTTAATAGATATTTCTGTCTTTTTTAAATAGATGTAACTTTTTAACTATGTGTATTTATTGATGTGATTTTTGACTTTTTTAAAAAAAGGGTTTCAAATGAATGTACAAAATCCATTATTTGTAACATTTCTGTTAATAGATATTCATGTCCTTTCAAAATAGATGTAACTTTTTAACTATGTGTATTTATTGATATGATCTTTGACTCAACTCGCGTCATA
This sequence comes from Drosera capensis, assembly GCA_001925005.1. Taxonomy (NCBI): domain Eukaryota; kingdom Viridiplantae; phylum Streptophyta; class Magnoliopsida; order Caryophyllales; family Droseraceae; genus Drosera; species Drosera capensis. The sequence continues at coordinate 175,069 of LIEC01011039.1, read as the reverse complement.
AGACAATCAAACATCTTTTTCATAAAAATATCATAAAATATTAATAATAATTTAAGTCGTGTATTTTAATTTTGAGATAGTGATATAATTTCATTGTTTTGTTAAAATAAAAAGACCAATTTTCTAAAATGCATGTATATTATTTGCAACGTTCTCCTATTCGAATCGTTCAAAATATATATAATATATCTAATTTGATAATTTTGTAATATAAAAACATCAAATCGTTGTAGTATATTTTAATAACTTTTCATATGTTATAATAAATCTCATTATCATAAAAAAATCATTGATTTTATACGAGAATCAACACAAATTCAACACATATATAAAATTTAGTATCAAGTCAACTGTTTTATTTAATTTGTGACGGAGACAAATACATATATTGTGACGAAAAGAATATTAAGAAAAAAATAACACTTTGACACCTTAAACTATCACAATTTGACATATGAACACCTTAAACTTAGAAAATAGGCATTTAAACCAGGTATAGATTCGAAAGATTCCCAAACCCTAAATTGACCAGGCTTTTACCAAAATTAATGCCATTAATACCCCTAGACTCCATCATTAGCCCTTCTTGCATCTTCTCCATCGCCATTTTTGTCCCGTCTCCATGCTCATTTCTATGTTGATCTCCATTGTCAAGGAAAGACACTTCATGGTGATATGTCGATTTAGCACCCAATGACAAAAGTTTCTCCATAATCCAGCACATCTCTTTCTGAGCATGAAGATCCGGAATGCTCATCCAAGTGCATATTCTTAGCATCGCAATCACTCGAGCATGAAATGTTTTTTTTATCTTTTTCGATTCCTTTGAAATGGGTTATGGGTGTGAGTGGGTTGGCGGGAGGTTAGGGAAGGTGAGGTTGAGGGTAGATTGAACAATTCATCATTTTCGTTAGTCACGGGTGAAAGATGGAAAGGGGGTTAAATACATATTACTATTAAAAGTATAAAAATAAGTTTAATAATGAGTTATATATATAATGATATAATTATATTTTGATATTAATTATAAAAATAAGATTTTAATTATGAGATAATTAAAATTGATGTCAAAATAGAATTGAGTTAAACTTGATTTTAAATTTGACATTATATATAATTGTAACTATAATTGACACATTAATATTTTGTTAATTTTTTTAATAATCTATATATTTAAGTTAGATTAATTCATTAATGAATACACAATTGAGTTTGAATTCACTTTATTTTTTTCTAAAACACAATCAAACATTGAAACGATATTTGTATAATTAATACCAAAATCACTTTTTAATATCAAATTATAATAATAATTATACTTATTTTATCTTTATGATTGGACTCGTTTTGAAATGTTTATATGTCTAAGTATGAATATTAGATGCACCCTCGGGATGTAGCACTCCCATCATTACTGTGATGTTTGATTGATTGAAAAAATAAAATATAATTAAGAAAAATCAATAATGAATGAATCTCACTAATCAAAACATCATAATTATGAAAACGGTATAGATCCTCAAAGATGCATAAATAATTTCCGTTTTAAGATGGTCAAATATAATTTTTTAAAATATTGAATACTCATTTTGTCCCACAATATATTCAATAGATATATATTTTATATTATTTTATATTCGTTTGTATATCAAATCACGTCTGATCGTCCCACAACATATATTAGGTTGAAGTATGTAACGTACACAATCATTAATCTTTAACGATAAATTTATTAAAAATTATATTTAATTATCATTATATATATTAAATTTTATATTCCACGTTGAT
>LIEC01011039.1:124703-173221 GCA_001925005.1 Drosera capensis | reverse complement strand
ATAATGTCATGTGAGGATGATGTATATATTGTAAGGGAGGGAGTACTAAACATGAAAATAACACACTCCTCTCACGGTTGCTTTAGGGACACAGGCATCCAAAACGAACATCTTACCCCGTCGACCTACCTAGTCAAAGCGACATCCCTCTCATCTCTTCCATTCCATTCAACATCATCATCTTCGTCAGATAAGCCTATCCTTCCCCACTCCGCCCTCTCCTCCTCCTCCGTCGCCGCCGCCGAATCTCCGGTCACTCGATCATCGTCGTTATTGTTCTTGTTGTTGATTCGCCGATGGCTACGATCACTTCCGTCCCCTGCGCCGTCGGATCAGCGATTCATCTCAACAGCCGCAATCTTCGTAACCCCCCGTGTCTGAGTAGTAATCGGAGTGTTGTCTCGTTTACGAAGAGAGGAGGGAGTGATTGTCGGAATTGGAGATTGGTGGTGAGGGCTGGCGAGAGGAACGATGAGAGGAAGAAGGTCGGAATGAGCGATGCGGAATGCGAGGCGGCCGTGGTGGCCGGTAGGGTTCCGGAATCTCCTCCTGCTCCGGCTAGGCCGGCTGCGCCGGCAGGGACACCTGTGATGTCGCCTCTTGTGAGTGATCGATCCTTTGAGATCAGAATAATGTGGTTGCTAACTTGATTACTAGTAATCGCGAACAATTTGTCTAGGAAAGTGTTTGTGATGATCTATTTCGAGTGAAATTTAGCCGTGTCATCGATGTTATGTGAAATTCAGCTATACAGTTGTTGTATTTGTCGTTGTGTGTTTGTTAGCTTGAGGGTATTTTAGGAAACAATCTCTATGTGGTCCGCAACAGGGATAAGGCTGTGTATATCTCGTCCTCCCCAGACCCTCTCTAGACCCTCTCTTGGAGCAGGAATACTGGGTCATCGTTGTGGTTGATCGATGTTATATGAAGAAGACATAGAAGTGAACCTTAATTACATGATTAGGGACTACAAGTCCACGGCAGAGAGTGTGTAATACAAGCGTGCATCGGAAACCAGTAAGTAATTTGTGTCGAGATTTGAACCTGTGATTTAGACATTGATTGACAAGATAAAAACAGGTGTAGTTGGCAATGTATATGTAAGAGATTGTGAACTTGACATTAAGGCTCTTATTTGGTGTGAAGTACCTGTCTTGATCTCCCGTCTTAGCTGCATTAAGATAGACACAGGGGTGATCGCTCTAGCTTAAAGTTTCCGGTTTGCTCTTATTCCTTTCCCATGTTCGTGCTTTGGAGAGGGTTGAATTTAATAAAGGAAGTGAAAATCTTGAATCGAAGTGGATTAGGACTTGTTCAACTGTGTTAGGGAACCTATTTCTTGTATGGCTGTTGCCAACATCATCAATCTTGCATCTTTCAGTTCCAATGGTGGCGATGTCACGAAAGTAATTATTCTCGACATCATAAGTTCTTAATGTTGACTATCAGTCTAATTCTCACCTTCTCCTGTTTTTTTGGTTTATCTATCTCCCCTGATCTCACTGACCCCAACAAACGAAAAGAGTAGAATCTGTCATTGACATGTATCTTGCCTTTGTTTCATCGACTAAGTAGTCAGTTTATCTACTTTGAATGATGTGGTTATGAATATGTTCCACCTGCTCATGTTCTTTGACCAACATGTACTGTTTTGTTATTTCAGCAAATAAATCGGCGTCCTAGGCGTAATAGGAAATCACCTGCACTGAGAGCAGCATTTCAAGAAACAAACTTGTCCCCTGCAAATCTAGTTTATCCACTATTTATTCATGAAGGTTGGTAGTTTTGATATGTGGTGGGGCTCATACATCTCTAGTTTCCGTCTAAAACATTACTGTCCAATTTAATTCTTCCTATTGCCATCTGAAATTTATGCCTTTCACTTCTGCTTTCACTCCAGGCGAAGAAGATACACCTATTGGAGCTATGCCTGGATGTTATAGACTAGGATGGAGACATGGACTTGTCGAGGAGGTGAGATCACATTTGTTTTTTTTTTTTTTTTTTTTTTTAAAAAAAATTTCTGGTGCTCTGGCGGGTTAAGTTTCTCATATTAGTTCGCATATACTGGTGCCTTGTTGTATAATACAATCCCGAGTTCTTTTTTCTCTCATCTCTCGTCACCACTCTGTGACTTCAATTTTCAAGGACCATTGACCTGTATGATACTAGCTATGGAAGAATGCCATTAGTTTTACCAGGCTTTCTGTTCTTTGGAGTTGCAGATATTCCTTTATTTCAAGCTATGAGCATTCATCTTGGACGTACTGCTACCTTTTAACCTTCTATGCTCGCTTTTAGGTTGCCAAGGCTCGTGATGTTGGTGTTAATAGCATTGTTCTCTTTCCCAAAGTTCCAGATGCTTTGAAGGTGCTTATCCTTGTGTCAACTGCTTATCTTTAGTTTCTGTAGTTTCTGCAGTTCGACCTTAAACACTGCTAAAAGAGAAACCTGTTCCAGGACTCCTCCCCCTCCCACATCAATGTCATGAACTCTCACACAATATAATTTACTATGTTTTTTTTTCCTGCAGACATCCACAGGAGACGAAGCATACAATGAAAATGGACTGGTGCCACGTACGATACGGTTGCTGAAAGACAAGTACCCAGATCTTGTAAGTATAATCATCTTTGAACTGTACAGATTCTTTGGAAAGTTGAGTGTCATTAAATCATGCCGATCGTATCCGTGTGCGACAGGTAATATATACTGATGTTGCCTTAGATCCATATTCTTCAGATGGACACGATGGTATTGTCAGAGAAGATGGTGAGTGACAGTGAGTGACGGTCAACTTGTTTGATATGAAGCATGAACCAGTGGAAATCATTTTGTGATTTTGTAATTATGCATGCTTACAGATTCTCTAACCTATCAGTTACTGAGATCGATTTTTCTTTTTTATAAAATAAGTGGGTTGATATATTAGATAAGGAAGTTGAGAATATGCATGGGGAACTTTTGGCATGCATTATTGTTATTGGAACTTGAAAACTAGCACAGCTAGTGAATGTCTTGGATGATGGATCCATACTTAGATTAGTCATTTCCTGTGGTTTGTTGTTAAAGGCTTGTGATACTATTCTTTAACCAAAGAAATAAGATGTGAGAGAAGATAAGGATGATCATAAACTTAATAACTGAACTATACAGCCTGCTGCATCATTTGTACATTAAATATAGTTTACAATCAGATACATAAACGTTAGAAAGAATCCTTGGAGGACGCATAATTAAGCATTAGTTGAGACCTTTCTTCATGAATTAGCAGGAATTATTTTCAAAGTGCTTGTGTGTAAAAATCACCAAAATGACATGTATCTAATGAATAAAATTTCACTGGGCTTGTTCTCTGATAATAGTTCTAATACCTGCAGGGGTTATTATGAATGATGAGACAGTTCATCAACTGTGCAAACAAGCTGTTGCGCAGGCAAGTCGTAAAACTTCCTACGGTTTTTTTTCCTTTCTGAAACTTGCTTTTACTATTACAACATTTTCAGGTGTTGTCCTTATCTTCCCAGGTCTTTGGCGAGTTGATCAATTTATCTCCACCCTCTTACCCCTCTCTTTCTATCTGGCTTAGTCCTTGGATGGCAATAAGTGCTAAATCAGCTTAAGCGTTGTTCCAATTAATTATGCTGCTAGATAGTTCATATGGGTCAATATCTACAATTTTACTATCCTCATGGGATGTGAATGGAAGTGCAAGATCATTATAATGGGTTTTACAAATGTCATCTTTTCTCGTAGAATGGTATTGTTTTTCCTGTCTCTTGTTTGTTTTGTGTGCCTCTTAATTTATTTGTTCTTCTCTTTACATAGGCGCGAGCAGGGGCAGATGTTGTGAGTCCTAGTGATATGATGGATGGCCGTGTGGGAGCAATACGTTCAGCACTTGATGCTGAAGGGTTCCAGCATGTGTCTATCATGTCCTACACAGCGAAGTATGTTGATGTTGTCATTTCACTTTGATATTCTCATTCCATGATTTCCTTTTCAGGGCATTTTTTTCCCTGGAGTTAATGATTCATTTTTATAATTAAAATTTGAGTGGAAGTGCATAAGATGGTACTGGTACAAAATGAGAAGTTTCTTACATCACTACTCACTGTATTTTTCCAGATATGCAAGTGCATTTTACGGTCCATTCAGAGAGGCTCTTGATTCAAATCCAAGATTTGGAGACAAGAAAACGTGTGTACCTACTCCACTTTAGGTCTTACTGATAACTAGCTTTATGCTTAATAATCGAATTCTGCTCACTTTTCTGACTTTTTTTTTTTTTTTGTGAAACAAAGCTATCAGATGAACCCAGCAAATTATAGAGAAGCATTGCTTGAGACGGCTGAGGATGAGGCAGAAGGAGCTGATATTCTTCTGGTTGGTTTTTTTTTGGGTAAATCGGTAATAAAGACAACGTAGCATTCCATTTGACTGATTTTGCTATATTTTTCTTATTTGATTCGCAGGTGAAACCAGGTTTGCCGTACTTGGATATTGTGAGACTTCTACGAGACAACTCTTCTTTGCCAATTGCTGCATATCAGGTATTTGCAAATTGCAAAATGATTTCAAAAGTTCGTGTGCACTTTGATTTTGTAGAGCTGGCCTTGCTGTTTGACATTATGCGCTAAGACTAATTTGTTTGCAGAATGGCTTTTCAAACCTTTATTAGGCCCAAAGCTGCAATGGACTCACTGATTTGTATTGCTCCAGGTATCGGGAGAATACTCTATGATAAAGGCGGGAGCAGTTCTTAAGATGATCGATGAAGAAAGGGTTATGATGGAGTCACTGATGTGTCTGCGGCGAGCAGGTGCAGATATCATCCTCACATACTTTGCTCTCCAGGCTGGAAGATGTTTGGCTGGGGAGAAGAGATGAGGTTCCCATTTTGTTAATTGTTGCACGGTTTCATCATGAGATCAGGTCTCTGAGCTGCTGCCCGTCTAGTTGTACTCGAAAGTCGGATCTGAGTTTGTAAATATGTATTCTTAGTGAGTTAATTTATGCGGGATCTAGGTCTCCGGTCGTGTATGTTAGGTACTTATTTACTCCTGTCAAGATCTTCGCGGAGATTGTATGAGCAATGGAGACATGAAATAAAACGGCTTTTGTTCTGGAGCTTTATGTTCAGTGTTGTAGATTAAAGAAAGCTTGTCAGAATTGTTGATGAAGTTTGTAAACTGGTCAGGCACACTGTATACAGCAGTTGAACTAGTTCTACTTGGATTACTCGATGAATGGTAACAACTTGACCAGGGGTCCTAATCGTATACTGTCTTGTGCAATGAGCAAGTTCTGGTGTAATGGCTGAAGCGGTATCAAAGATTTTCCAGAATTTGCATCATCTCCATGCGGTTCATGTAAGTTTTATATTTGGTGAAGTTTTCAGGGAATGTTTGTTGCTTTTGAAAATAAATAGAACCTGGACGATTATCATTCAGGTTCAGCGATATGTGTAGCAGGAATGTCGTAGATTTGCAGCAAGTTCTGCTCAGCCGTTGTCTAAACAAAAAATTGTATTCATAAGTCCTCTTGTTGTTGAGCCTAAATTTATTCAAATCACCGACCTGTCGTGCTTGGAGCGGAAAAACAGTCAGCTGAGAAGACTTGCATTTTAAGCAGTTTCCCCCCATCAAAGCTCGTCCTTAGTGCCCCGATTGTCCGGAATGGAATTAGGATCTTTATAAGGTACGAGCTTCCCTTCCTGCATTAGTAAACTTCTGTCAGCGATATCTGAATGAATAAAAGACGACGAAGACTTAGCGGCTATGATCAATGCATCACCTCAAATTCCTTTAGCCATGGCACGATATCTTCAGGACCTACATTTGCTTTAACGTATTTCTTCTTGTCAAAAGTTTCAATGGAAAGCATGGGTGTTTCCTCCTGTTCGACTCCGAAAAACTGTGGTTCATGTCATAAACCAGTTGAACATCAGAAGATAAGCTCTGTGAGAACAGATAATGCGAGATACTAAAATATGGAAGAGAGACTCACCCGCATGAGGCCATAGCCGTCCTCAACGTCTCCTATTAGGAAGCTCATGCCCTTTCCTTTATAACTCATAGCGATTTCACGGTATTTGGCTTTGTAAGATTCAGTTGCTCTATCGTTCATGTGCATGAATAGCATGACCTGTCGAATCAAAAATCATTGGTGACATGTAGTGAACTCATATTGCCTTTTCTTTTTGGACGAGAACTATTCTTGGCAAAGAATATCATGTAAGAAACGAGAATCCTATCCAACTGAACGAGTTCTTATTCAATCTTGAAGCAGATCCTCCACGCTGAAGAGACAAAGCGTAGTCCTCGTACCTTGACATCTCCATTGGCAAAGAACTTGGAAACGTAAGGGTCCTCTCCGAGGTTCTTTGTCAGTATAGTTACAAGAGGAATGCTCGACTCTTGTATGGACTTTTCGAGGGCATCCACACGAAAATCCTGCGAGAACATTGCTCCAATTCATCAACACTGTGGCTGAATAGAAGTGAAGAACAAACATTAAGAATATTGCAAAGCAAAGGCGAAAATGAATGCCAATCTCGCGAACCTGGAAGTCAACAACAAGTTCATCGAAGGGCTTGAACAATCTAACTACGGGTTTTTTCACGGATGAGTCACCTCCTGGAAGAAGCTTGGCGTCTAGAGTGTGAGCAAAATCAAATTCGGAGCGCAACTTCTCTGCTATCGCCATGAAGTTCTTGAACTCCTCCCCGGAAAACTCAGAAAAGATCCCAACCTACATATTGTAATTCAAAACTGAAAGATCTTAGCTTCGAGCTTGCTAAATGGAACACGATACTGGGCTCGCGAGAACTTACACTGATCGTTAAATGCTGAAGCTGATTGTGACATCTTAAGAAAAACACTTTCGATAATTCAGTTTGAGTTATAATCAAACTCAAATGTGCGTCGAACACCGGTCTCATAGTGAAATGAGGTGATCAAACATTATAAGTGATATTAAACATGTCCTGAAAGAAAAGATTGAATCATGCTCCGTTGTTTCGGACATATATAGAAAGCTTATTTTACTTACCACAACGATATTGTCCTCACTAAAAACAGCGCTAGCGTCTTTAGTGGATTTGATCTTGACAGAAGCAAGACCGGCTTGTTTCTTCAAATAAGAAACAATCCCATCGGCTTTCTGAGGACCTTTGTAGTCATGAACGGTCTTCGTCTTGCCTACTTTCTTCAAAATCTTAACTGCTGGGTTATCCTCAAGATACCCGATGTTATAGCTGGATGCAAGCTTCTTGTTTGATTTCTTGGACGCATCAACCTTTGCCAGGACTATTGGCGGGGCATGGCTGCTCAGTATTTTTGCTGCCTTCTCATACTGTTTCATCGACGAATGACAAAAGCTATATGCTTAAATCTGAATGATAATGTGAACAAGAAAGAAATATGTAGGATCGTGACGAAGAACATTAGTGATTAAAGTACCTCCGGAGCTAGCAGCTTGTGGTAACCGGACCTGTGAAAAATTAAAGTATATCCCAATTAAGTACCTAATAAAACTACATAATGATATATATTTCGCATTTCTGTTACGTAGGGAATAAAGTAAGCAACAACTAAGCGCAACGACGAGCAAAGTATAGAACTTCGAGTACAAATTACACAACTGAAATAAATAATCATACGACCTGGACAGGATTTTGACTATGTACTGCGAAGAATGAGCTAGCAAGAAGAAAAGAAGACTGATATGGGCTGAGATGATATATACCAGGGAACATAGAACTCTACGACGACGAACTTATGCTTGGACACAATCTTGGTGAAATTCGATTTACCAAGCGTGACTACAAACTCCTTCTCATCATCACCGTTTTCACCCGTACCACCTTTAGAAGCCGAAAATCCTATAGACGAATAAGAAACCAATAGCAGAACAACGAGGAGAGCCGAGAAGAAGGTGGAGTCCATCGACACCATCGTCATCCTAGTGTAATTGATTTCGACGTTAATGTCAAGTGTGCAAATTTTCAAATGGAGTTTTCTGGAAGATTTCAGTTATAGAGTAACAAAGTCTAGCAAGGTGATTAAAGCTTATGGACCTCGCTGTTAGCTAGATAATGGCGAATCATCCCCAGCCCGCCATTTTCGGTCCTCCTAGCTAGCCTAAAGCTCATAGTTTCTGGACAATTATCTTGTTATTGAGCTCTTTACAAGTCGATCATATAGTCGCATTGCATCATGGACAAAGCAGTTTCAACAATACTGTCGATACAAGTAACATTACTCACAAACCTTCACTAACATATCGCGATCTATCTATGTTTCAATGAGAAACATCCAAGATCAATCATTGCGCAAAACCAAAAACCGATCACAAACAAACCTACAATTAGATCATACAACACCACCAATAAACCCAGATTTTCCGTAATGTACAGCAACCTACAACTAGATCATGTAACTTTAGAATAGTACTTTTATTCACTACCAATACAAATACTTCATGTGACATAAGCATCTCAGGTAAACATTGATGATATACTGTGTGCCCCTACGAAACCTAAATGGGTCACCTAAAAGACCCAGCCCAAGCGGCCCATCAGGCCCAAACATCGGCCCACAAACTAAACTACATTACCCTGCCCCACACGAGACAGTCATCGACACCCAAAACGGTCTCATGTCATGGTGTGAGGCCCGACACACAAACCACAGCCAGGCCCAGGCCCAATTTAAAAGGGCCTCTGCCAATACGTGAACAGATCCTGCAGTCCATTCCTGCCCTGGAACGGCGACACAAAAGCTTCATCCATAGTGGCGTCGACGTAATTGAACGGAAAATCGAACCCCTTTCCGTCAACTTTCCACTTGGGTTCGCTCTCCACGTCCTCCTCCTCCGTCTTCATGATCTCCGGCGACGGGTGACCCGACGCGCTTGACTCCTCCGGGTGGAGACGAGCGATTGAGTCCGACATTGTGTCGTGGATGGGGCCCATTGAACGGATGACGGGTTTCTCGTCCTGCTCGAAGCTGAATACCGACGTGGTGGTGGTGGTTATCGTCAAGGATGGCTTAGGGGGTGGTCCCACTGGGCGAGATGGTGGTTGTTTCTCGATAATGCCCTTCTTGTTGTAAATGCGACAAAGCACCCAATCGTCAAGCTGTGTAGACAAAAACAACAATTGAATTAACTCGTTAGAATTAAAACTTCGAACAAATAGTAGCGACATATTTACAATAAACCATGGCTCATTCTCCAAACACATTGAACCAGTTTTTTCGATACAAATGAAATCACATATTACCAACTACCAATTGGGATTGGGAATCGTGATTAGATTGTATCGTGACCGGTCGTTTTCGGGACACGGGAGATGTGATGGAAAGATAAGGAGGAATATTTTGAATGTAGCTCGTTTCACATTGTTATTGTGTTGGAGGGATGGGATGTGCGTGGCTGATCATGAATCAAGTGGTCCACTTGTTTTGTTTGGTCCATAGGATGTGCAATGATAAATGAACCAAAAAAACATGTCACATCCTATCATTAAAATGTTTTGTTTCATGTGTTGGATATGTGGACGTATATCATGCGTGGACACTATAGGATGAATCAATCCGAATGAAAAAGAATTAATTTAATAATAAATTATGAATTAATTTAATAATAAGGAAAATTTTTTAGAAAATATAAAAATTCTAAAATAATTTCACATACAATAACTAAATATTATATATAATTTCAAATTTTAATAATTTTCACCATCGTTCCCATCACCACCCCTCCCTCACCATCCTCATCACCTTCAATTTACTCTCCATAGTCTCCGCCTCTCAAAAACCAAAACTCAAACCCGTGGTCATAACACCATCACCAACATGATCTCCCCTTAAACATCATTAGACCTGATCCAATCACCTTATCATCATGAGCTTATTGTCGTCCTTCTACCACCCCAATGTCTTTATAAGACATAAGTAAATCATAATTTCACTATTGATCTCATTGTAGTCCAAAAACATGCAAGAAGGACAGGTTAGGCATGTAAAACACAGAAAGAAAAACTTATATCAGAGGCCATAAATGCTTGACACTCCATGAGTAGTCTAGTAAAATATAGATTCAACCTAGACGAACAGGAATAATTCTTCACCATCAATAGAAACACTTCTCATGTTATGAGGGTTGAGGCTGCGGCTCAGAGCAAACTTCTTGAAGAAGTTCAAAGATTCGTCCAGCAAGAACTCACTGTCGAAGTTTGACAGAAAAAAGAGGAATATAAATATAGATGATTAGGCATAATGAGCAAGAAAGCCACTAACATGATAACGAGAAGTATCAAGGCTAGGAGAGGATTACAATAGTCGTTCAGCCATTTGGGATTCAGGCTAGGAGCGCATTACAATAGTCTTTCAGCCATTTGGGATGAATCCCAAATTTGTCAGCTAAGCAGATCTCATATAAACAGTGCACCTGCACTATTATAAACAATACGTCTGTTCCTAATTAGTTTATTTTTGAAACAGGACACTTGGTCATTTTGAAACATCTGTTCAAATTAAAACAGGATGTTTGTTCATTTTGAAACAGGACACCTATTTAAATTGAAATAGGTTTCAAATTGAACAAGGCGATGAATGATAGAACATTCAATGCTGCAACGATAATCCCTGTTATAAACAATGTGCATGTTTGTAACAGTATGTTCGGACATTCATCAAATCTTGAGCCGCACTGTTTGACATAATACAGACGCACTGTTTCAATGTGCCTGAACATTCATCAAATATTGACGCTGTTTTGATACAATACAGATACATTGTTTTCCTCGCCTGGCCTGGGCATCCCAATCCCCAAACCCCAAATCCCATCTCAACCACATGGTCCGTCTCTTTAAACCCATGATAGACGACCTCATCTCCCTCTCCATGACGACCGTTGCCATCGTTATCAGCCACATCGTCGCGACGAGACGATTGTTGGCGATGTCGCACGATTATGTTATCATAAGGAAGGATAGGGGTATGTTGTATATGAGCTACTTGGATTTGAGACTGACGTTTTCGAAAGTATTTTACAATTTTGTTTAGGGAGAAGGTGGGGAGTGTATAGGGGAGGGGGAGATACTGTTGAGGGCAAGGAAGATGAGGGCGGTGGAGGCAGCTGGGTTCGAGGGGTGGACAAGGCGTGGGAGGAGCAAGAGTGGGTGGTTGAGGTCACGGTGGTGATGACGGAGGCGTTGAGAAAAAAAGGACGGTATATTGAAAGAGAATGGATGAAATGAAAGATATTTTTCGGATTATATCAAATGAGAATTATTTTGTAAAACATACATCATCAGAGAATTTACTACAATGATAAATCACTTCATTCCTAATCCAATATCAATAGTTCAATATTTAAGGACACCAGGAAATAAAATTATGCTAATCAACGGTTTTTTGACACTAGTAATCACCAAAAATGAAAATTTTGAACACACACCAAAACTGATCTCTAACTCTGTTGTGTATTTAATTCCGTCAAAACTCAAAACTCAATGTAGATCTTGACGACCTCAACCTAATTCAGTAATTTTGTACCGGATCATATATGGAGTAAACCATTTTCTTCCACCTGCAACTAGTTTGGACTCCACGATTGGTATTGCTAAATGTAAAATGTAGTATATTGCTATCTAAATCATTTTTTTTTTTTTTGTGCGAGTGTTCTCTATAATTAATTAAGACTAAAATTAAATAAATAAATATTGAGATTAGTTCATCTGCAAAATTAACTTATTCATCACTTTCCCAATCAACAATCCACAAAACAAAGAAAAAACACACAGTTCCAATAAAAGCTTACCCTCAATCCATTATTCCCCTTCTTGCGAGCAGACTGATCGACATCAGCGAGCCGATACTCATGCATGATCCAATTCGTCTTATCGCCCTTCGGCGCCTTCCCGACGTAAAACACCCGCGCCTTCTTGATCGCCACCTGCCTCGGGTTCCCTACCGGCTTATCCGCCCCCGTCGCCTTCCAGTACCCCGACCCGGCCGCCCTGTTCGGCCTCGAACCGTTCGGGTACTTCCTGTCACGTGGTGTGAAGAAGTACCACTCCTTTTCCCCGTACAACGCCAACTCTATCAAAAATCCAAACCAAAACAAATCAGTCAAAAGAAATTATTTAGACTATAGTTATCGAATACTCTAACAAAGATCACACAGTGTAACAGGTACTTTAACATAAAAGAAATGTGCTCACAGTTTATGTCACATGCAACGTTATGTGTAATGAAGTCCTTAAAATTTAAGTCACATGCAGCATTCCGGTTTTTACCTGGGAGGTTCCAGGGGTCATACTTATAAAGATCGAGTTCAGCGATGATGGGAACGGCGATGGGAAGCGAGGCCCATTTGGGACAAAGGTAGTGAGTTACGAGCTCATCGTCGGTCGGGTGGAACCGGAAACCGGGCGGCAGGTGGAGATCGGCGGCGGCCATTGTTGGTGTTTGTTACACTTTGGTGTGAGTTTTGGGAGGTGTTTGATTGTTTGGGATTTTTGGGGGAAGTGAGTGAGTGGGGGCAAAATGGGGAGAGTTGAAAATTGAGAAATGCGGTGGGAGGATTGGTAATATAATGGCGAATGGAATTGACACTTGTCGATGTGGTTGGATAAGTTTCTAGATTCCACGTGAGACAATAACATTCACTACAGTAGTAGCACTATTATTCTTTGTCTTAGAGCAATCAACATTTAAATAAATAAAACTTTTGACATTTTGTCTTAATAAAAAAAAATCTATTTTCAAAGTTAAATTTGTTATTATCAAGACATATTGTGAGACAAAAATATTTTAATCGAAAATACTATATGAGTATATAGTCTTCGAAGTAATAATTTTTATCCTGAAAATAAAAATTCCAAAAAGAAAAAAATCTTTAGAGATATATATTATATATCGTTGTTCAAAATTGAAAAAAAAAATCAATAACAATAATAAAAAATCAATAACTATTGAAATTATTGTGAAGGAGCAAGATCTTTTGTTTTGAAGATGCACGAGAGAGAGAAATGCTGAAAAAGAATCAAAACGTTCGGACGCAAACTTACCCACGGCCAGACACGAAGTGTGTTGTCCAGCATTGAACTAGGTAAAACATTGAAGCGTCCGGATGCAGGCTTGGGCTATGTCCGGACGCAAGGTCTGAGGACAACGGACGGGTTTTTTTGGATCGGTTTAAGTTTTGATTCAGAATTTGTTTTTATTTTTTTATTTATGGGTGTATAAATATACAATGTATCAGATTTATTGATATGGGGTTGTCAGACAGATAGATAACTACTTTCCAGGATTTGAGCGAAACATAGTGTCAGATTCAGCGAGTTTGGGAGAGATGATCATCGTAATCGTATGATTCGATTAGTGGATTGTTTTTTGTGGGTTTTTTTCTTCTCGAACATCGAATTTTTTCCACGTTAAATCTAGTGTGTTGTTGTTTCGTTTCTTATTTGTGTTGATCATTGTTTGATTGTGGTATTCGAATCTATCGGATTATCTGGTCAAATTCATAACAATAACGAAAAAAAAAATCACTTTACAAAATAAAATGATTTTGTGTAAAGAGAATCCTCAATATTGCACTCAGATCAAATAGGAACTAGAACCTGAAAAAAAGTTTTTTCTATCATTCTATTTTCTACTTCGGTTTTATCCATTTAAAAAACAATAAAAAAAACAAAATCAATATCAAACACTTTTGTTTCATCACCTAATGAAATAAAAAATAAAAGAAAATAAAACTGATACAAAACCGACCCTTAACATTTTGTCTTATAAAAAAAATCTTAATAGTAATTTTTCGTACAGCATTGATCATTACTTTTAGAGGAAAAATTTAATTCGGTTTTTCAGCCTTTCCTGGGTGCTTCTTGAAATATATGTGAATACATCTCTTTAAACTCCAATAAAATTACAGCACAGTTTAACGAATAAGTTGTTCACGGTAAATTCCAGCCAAGGACTGCTACTATCAAATATCCTTCGTACGTTTTTCGTATATTCTTAAAGATAATACGATATCATGAGTCATGTGCTGGCACTCACTGTTGAGAAGAAATATCGATCGTTGCATCGTTGTCGTGCTGTTGCATTGTGGTTAGTCAAAACTCAATCTTTTCCTATAGTTTCGATTTTTCCATTAACCATAACCATAGTGCTGTCTGCCCTGTTACTTGAAAATACAAATCAAATCCACAGCGAAAGGATATGTGATGACATTAGAGCCGTTGGAACACATTACGTGTAACACAGCGCAATTTAAAAACGTTTTGATGGGTTGTTTAAGCCACCTAAACGTGTCAATTTTATTGTTAAAATATCTAGTGGTTTCGGCTAAAGTTGAATACGAGGATATTCAGAAGATCTTTTCATGAGTTTTCATTAGAACTTACTCAATCAGTCATTCCTTTGAAAATTGAAAATTGAAAACAGAAATTGTTGTTTCCTCTCAATAAATTTACAACACATATAAATTAATCCCATTATTTTTTTTCTCACTCGCAAAAGTCAAAGCATACTTTAGTATTTATAACAAAAATCAACACACACATAAATTATCGTGACAGATCAATCGATTGAAATTTTTTTGGAACGAAGGAAATATCAAGTTCTTAAACGAAGAAATATACTCCTTCCGTCACTACAAAAAACTAGATCATTTTGCAACGGAAGTAGTTGTAAATTCAAAATTAATTATGACATATTGATTTTTTCATCGTAAATTATTAGTTTAAAATATTTATTCTATGACGGATTCTGTCGCGGTACCATCAATATGTGACGGTGAGAATACGTTGTGAATTTCTCTATCGCAAAAAAGCCTTTTTTTGCGTCCTAGAGATTTTGAGATACATTATTAAAATTGAATATCTCATAGAAATTATAATCTTTCTTAAATTAGCAAGTTCTTGATATCAAAAGGTTTAAAATATTTTTATTTTTATCAAATCATCTTGTACATCATTATTTTTTTCTCTCGTGACTCACTCAAAATTTTCATCCTTATTTTTTTTTACCCACACATAATTCTTTATCACAATCATTGTACAAATAAAAATATATTGATAAAATTCATAAAATCAATGTATTACTACTTACGTCTCGATTTAATTATAATAATTTGATCCGACGTAAGATTTTATGTGTTTGTTGAAATTGTATGAAATTTGGTGAAGAAAAAATATTTTTAAAAGATAACTTGGTGTAAGTGGAGTTTAAGAGAGAGAATGAGAGATGAGAAGAAAGGGGGTGGTGGGATTGTTTCATTACTAAAAATATTACATTTATAGCGGGAGTGATCAAAAAAGAAAATATTATACTCCCTCCGTCTCACAATAAATGTATCATTTTAACATGATATGTATATCGATGTAATATTTGACATGTATATAACGATGATCAAATGTATTTTTTTAAAATGTTATGTAAGTTATGTATTTTAACCTAACGCATATTACGGGAAGATCAGACATGATTTTATATGAAAAAAATTTATATATATATACATATAATAATATAAATATGTATATGTTATTACGTGATAGAACGCATAATTAAATTTTGATGGAAGGATCGAATATGCTGCGAATTTGATGAAAAGAGAGGTGGAGAAGATAACTGTTCCTAATTCATTTGGGACCGAATATGCTGCGAATTTTATAAAAAGAGAGGTGGAAAACGTAGCAGACAAGGAAGTCGGCTGTGTCGGTGTAGGGTGGGGTAACACGTGGGTGTATAGTGTGGTCACCGCTTACGTCATCATTTTTGGACCCGCTCTGTCTCCCGTCACCCACAGAATCCCCCACCGCACCTCCATATGTACCGGACCATCTTCCTCTTTCTCCAGCCGTCTCAAGTTTATCGTAAAAATATTGGAATAATACTCCTTCCGTTTTGCTCTATCCGTTTAAATTATATATAAAAATTTAATTCAATATAAAATTTTATACAAAAATTAAATTTGGTTAGTATATTATATTTATTTTATGATGATAGATGTTGATGTGAAAATATGTACGAGAATGTAAGAAAAGTTATTGATGTGTTGGGATAGTGTGTTTAATTTAACATAAAATTGATTTTAAATATAAAAATAAAACAAATTTTATATATATTTTAGAATTATAAAAAAAAATTGAATTCAATATGAAATGAAAGAAGTATAAAAATTTGACAAACGGAGTAAGAAAAATAATGAATTTAGTTTAAAAAGATCAAAAAAATTCTTGATAAATATCTCTATCTAATTTTAATTATACAAAATAACCCATTATAATTTTATTACATCCATTACAAGATCTTTTTTCCCAAAAATAAAAATTAGATCCAAAATTCAAGTTTTTAAAATTAATTATTTTAAAATTCATAATTAATTTTTCTTAGATCACGTCACCATCATAATACATTGTCTCCATCGTTACCACGATATTGAATGACTCTGATTTCCCAGGATGATGTATTGATTCCCACGTACTGACGTATTCCAACAAGCTTGAGGATCACAAAAGCAACAGACTGATCCGACCTTTCCATTGATGATGCGCCAGCAATCCTTGTTACTATTATGCTTTGAAACCTCCTCAAACTCTTGCACTTTGTGCTCTGTCGCCATTTTCCTCCAATTGTTCCTACTCAAGAACTGAAATTTCAACAACAAAATCAACAATAATTTCACAAACCGAGAAAAAGTCACCTATAAAATCGACTATTACTTTTAAAGCTCGAAATTTTATTACAAATCCAAGCAAAAAGAGTATATTTTGTTTAAGAGCTTTCAGATGGGAAAGTGAACAATTGCTGGGGCGTTAAATTCGTCGGCGGAGTAGTGCGAGACGACGACGCTGAAGAGAGTATGGGTGGAGACGGCGTCGATGTCATGGCGACGACGACGACGGCTACGATTGCGGTTGTGTTGTGAATTTTGTGAGCCTAGCGGTGACGGTTCGTGCATATTTCATCCATTGCCTTCATCCATTTTTTTTTGGAAAGTAATATTTTTTTTAATAAAATAAAAATAAAAATGATCTTGCAAATTAGGAAAGCTCGGTTTTTCATCGATCTCCGCTTTCCTCAATAAAAACAGAAGTTATAGGATGCCTGCCTTACCTCAGCAGCATTCAACATTCAGTATACAATGAGCAAAAGAGATTACAACCGTCATTACAGACATTATTATTTTTATTATGCAGGGCGAAAATGCCCAGATGATTACCGACCTAGATAATGACGACCATTACAGGAAACATTGATACATGATACAAATAGAAACAGGGTACAAAGAAACATGATACAATAGAAACAGGGTACATGATGTTGGGTTTTTAAGGCTTGTTGGGCTCACTCTTATGTGGAGGCAAGCCCAAAGTCCAAAGCCCAACGGAAAGTCCAAGCCCAAATTGAAAATTCAAAGGCGGTTATTTATGCAGGAAGAAATTGAGGTGTATAAAGTCAGAATATGTATTCAAGTCGTAGAATACAAAGGGTACAATACGAAGAGAAGTTCTCTTCATATACACACCAAAACACAGTCACCATAAAACCGTGTTTTCCGATTAGTTTACCGTTGGATCGGGTTGAAATTTTTTCAGCATGTTTTGGTCATCCAGTTTTTCATTCTAAACGGTTGGATCGATAATACGAAATCGGAGGTGTGAGATATTGCCTCAACAGTGTCTCATGTTTTTGAGGTTGTTTATCTTCTTGTTTTTGTATTAACAAGCTTGTTGCTTCGCTGTTTCGACTGACTGTTTGCAAGGTTGTGTGCACTTGATTGTGTACATTTTATACTCTGATTTGATTATAGTGGAGTTGGTTCATTGGTCTTGACGATCCGTGGTTTTTACCCTTGATTTTGAGGGGTTTTCCACGTTAAAAATCATGATATTCGTGTCATTATTTTTCTATCGTATATTTGTTGAGTTGCTCTTATCAGGTTCTTGCAAATGGGGAATTGAGTCCGCTGACTCATATTCCCAACAATTGGTATCAGAGCTGAAAGGTTGTTTCAATTATTTGACTTGCTTGAACAATGAAGGCAAAAATACAAATAGGATGGTATCTTTAAATAACACTAATTATCATATGTGGAAGGGAAAAATGAAGGACTTACTATTTGTGAAAAATATGCACCTTCCTGTTTTTGCTACTCAGAAGCCGGATTCTAAGTCTGATGAGGAATGAGAATTCGCACATTAGCAGGTTTGTGGTTTTATTCGACAATGGGTAAATGATAATGTTTATAATCACATTGCTAATGAGACTAATGCAAGAAGCTTATGGGAGAAAATTGAGTCCTTGTATGCCTCTAAGTCAGGGAACAATAAATTATATTTGTTGAATTCTCTGATGAACTTGAGATATAGGAAAGGGACTGCCATTTTAGATCACTTGAATGAATTTCAAGGGCTCCTGGATCAACTGTCAGGAATGGACATCAAATTTGATGATGAAGTATTGGGATTGTGGTTACTGAATACTCTACCTGAGTCTTGGGAAATATTTCGGGTCTCTATTACAATTTTTGCTCCCGATGGTGTTGTTTCTTTGTAGATGGCAAAGAGCGGTGCTCTTAATGAAGAAATGAGAAGGAAGGCACATAGTTCTTTATCTCAGTCCGAGGTGCTTGTTACTGAAAATAGAGGGAGAACTCAGAAAAGGGATTCGAAGGGTAGCAGAGAAAATAGTTGTAGTAAATCCAAAGGCAGATACAAGAATTTAAAGTGTCATCATTGCCACAAAATGGGACATATTAAGAAGAGTTGTTTCTTACTGAAAAAGAAGATCAGAGACAAGAAAGGCAAGCAGAAAGGAAATGGTCAAGATGATGGTGACCGTGTGACTATTCCTATCGGTAATGATGATCTTGTCATTCTTCATGATTATGATTTTGTTAATCTTATATCAGATGAAAGAACATGGATAATAGACAGTGGTGCTACACTACATGTTACACCTAGAAAGGAATTCTTCACATCTTATTTGTCAGGTGACTTTGGTGCTCTGAAGATGGGTAATGATGGTGCGTCTAAGGTGATCGGTGTTGGTGATGTTTGTCTGCAAACCAACATGGGAATGAAGCTACTACTCTGAGGAGTTAAACATGCTCCAGATGTTCATTTCAACTTGATTTCTCTTCAGCTGCTTGATAACAGTGGTTATGATAACCATTTTGGTTCTGGAAAATGAAAGTTCACTAAAGATAACTTGGTTGTGGCTAGAGGAGAGAAAATGGCTAAACTGTATTGTACAAAAGCTTTGGTTGCTAGAGACAGTGTGAATGTTGTGGATATGGACGCATCAAGTTTGTAGCACCGAAGGCTTAGTCATATGAGTGAAAACGGGCTGAATTATTTAGCTAAAAAGGATGTGCTTCCAGGATTATAAAATACAGAGTTAGAGAAGTGTTCTCACTGCGTGACAGGAAAGCACACCAGAGTATCCTTTAAGAAGCATCCTCCCTCAAGAAAGTCAGAGTTGTTGGAATTGGTGCATTCTGAAATTTATGACCGGTTGAAGGTAAAGTCTCTTGATGGTGGACTTTACTTTGCTACTTTTATTGATGATTGTTCCAGAAAATTTTGGTTCTATGCTCTGAAGACAAAAGATCAAGTGCTTGAGAAGTTTATATAATGTCAGGTTTTGGTTGAAAGATAGTAAGTCAAAAAGCTGAAATGCATTCGTACTGACAATGATGGTATATTGGACCCTTTGATATTTATTACAGGCAGCAAGGTATCAGTAATGAAAACACTCCTCCAAATACTCTTCAGCTGAATGGTTTAGGAGAGAGGATGAATCGGATTTTGATTGAGAGAATTAGGTGTATGCTTTCAGAAGCAAAATTGTCTAAACATTACTGGGATGAGGCATTGTACACGGCGATACATGTTATTAATCTTAGTCCTGCGGTTGTTTTGAACAATGAAGTACCAGACAAGATTTGGTATGATAAGAATGTCTCCTATGATCACAAGCGGGTGTTTGGCTGTAAGGTCTTTGTTCATGTTGCAAAGGACGAAAGATCCAAGTTAGATATGAAGACGAAGCAGTGAATCTTTCTTAGTTATGGTCAGGATGAACTTACCTACCGGCTATATGATCCTATTGAGAAGAAGGTGATTAGATGCCGTGATGTGGTGTTCATGGAAGATCAAACCATTGATAACATTGACAAGCTGGAGAAGACTGCATCCATGAAAAACAATGATCTGACTGATGTTAGTCCAGTGCGGTTGCCTGTTCACAATCCAGATATTGCCGAAGGTAATGTTCAACATGCTGTGCAACATGATTATGTTAATGATCAACAACTTGGAGATGGGCTTGATGTTCCAATAAATGATGTTGAAAAGCAACTTGAGATGTCACAGGATGAGATTCATGATGAAGCACCAGAACCACCTCTGGTTCAACTCAGGAGGTCTACTAGGCCGAAACACCTTTTACAAGGTATTTTTCTGATAAGTATATGACCTTGACTGATGGGGGAGAATCTGAATATTTTGAAGAAGCTTGTCGCATGATCGTTGGTTTGACGATTACCTATACATAGTCGTGAGGGGAAGATTTGTTGGATTTTAAGGCTTGTTGGGCTTACTTCTATGTGGAGGAAAGCCCAAAATCCAAAGCCCGAGCCAAAATTGAAAATTGAAAGGCGGTTACTTATGTCGGAAGAAATTGAGGTGTATAAAGTCAAAATATGTATTCAAGTCGTAGAATACAAGGGGTACAATACGAAGAGAACTTCTCTTCGTACACACCAAAACACAGTCACCATAAAACCGTATTTTTACGATTCGTTCACCGTTGGATCGAGTTGAAATTTGTTCAGCATGTTTTGGAGATCCAGTTTTTCATTCTAAACGGTTGGATCGACAAGACGAAGTCGGAGGTGTGAGATATTGTCTCTACCGTGTCTCATATTTTTGAGGTTGTTTATCTTCTTGTTTTTGTATTAGCAAGCTTGTTGCTTTGCTATTTCGGCTGACTATTTGCACTGTTATGTGCACTTGATTGTGTATGTTTTGTACTCTGATTTGATCATAATGGAGCTGGTTCATTGGTCTTGACGACCCGTGGCTTTTTACCCTTGATTTTGAGTGGTTTTTCACGTTAAAAATCTTGGTGTTCGTGTCATTATTTTTCTGTCCTATATTTGTTGAGTTGCTCTTATCGGGTTCTTGCAAGTGGGGATTGAATCCGCTGCCTCATATTCCCAACACATGATACATTTCAAAGAAAATTCGTTCTTTCTTTTCTTTGATAATATAAACGCAATAGAAACAGGGTACAAAGAAACCTGGATCGACATACCTCATTCGACGCTTGTGCAGCTTGGACAAATCGCCTATTTAAAGACGACACAAGCTGGTAGTGATAGGCAGGCACCAAAATACACTGACATTGCTTACTGTATGATCTGTCAAGAACATAAAAATGTGGGTACCTCAGAAAAGCATATTGTTGTTGGAGTGCTGATCTGAAATTTCAAGAAATCGAGTACAGCTGATTCCATTTGAACGATCTGAGAAAATTGATGGAATCAATCAATAAAAGGATTCAAAGTAGTTTAATGGTTTAAGCAATCACTTAAATATAAGAATAAAAGCTCATCTCGTAACTCATAAATAAACAGATACAGGAAATAGAAAAGTACACAATACAGACCTCCTCTTTGAAGTACGTGTTATCATAAGGCAAAACTCTTCGGCAAGTGGCGTGCAGATCTCTTCAAACTTCCTACAAAAGGGAAACCCACTAGCTGGATGGACCTACTGTTCCTTCGAAACTGTTGTTCTGTTTCCTGATCTTGGGGAGAAATTTTCTTAAATTAAATTAAATATTTTGACACAAATAATAAATATATATGTATTGAATTTGTTTGGATTTTGGTGATGTAAATTTTTTTAATGATAATGAGGTATATTGTAATCGTTGAAGAAAAAGTCAATAGAATATAGTATAACAGATAAGATAGATTTTATATTTTTTTATATGAAAATATTACTATAAAAGAAAAAGTTTCATTTATTTTTAAAAAATCCCACATAGAAAACTGTTTTATTTAATATAGGATAAAGGGAGTAACACATTCATTATTGAGCGTATTTAATATCTTAAACTTTTAACTCTCTCAGCAATCTTCTCGCATATTCTTAATCTAGGAAAATCAATAAGTTTCAATATGGGACGTGCATGGCTAAATAGCGGAGCATTCATATTGCCTTTCGTTAATTTGATGAAGGCCGTGAAAGGGAAATTACCATGAAAGTTCAGACGTTAGTTTTTATTTTCAAAATTTTGATTGATAGTATGAGATTTCTTTGTATTTTTTTATTTTTTAAAGAAAATCCCAAAGGATCCTTTTTTGTTCAACCGAATAGCTCATAAACCCGAAAAATCTATTAAACTAACTTTCGCTGATGGACTAATTTCTTTGTATTTTTTGTTTTCATTGTAATAGGAGATTTATTTTTTTTATTATAATTGAAAAGATTGACAACGTCTCATATACTTGACGTCCCACATACCTTGTGTCTCATATTCCTGATGTCCCATTAAAATATTTTATGTATTTATATATATATTGTGTATTTGAATATATAGATTATTATCTTGATGTCTCACAAAATAATTTTATGTATTTATATATATAATATATTACAGAAACATGATAAAATCACCTCCAACAAAAGCCAAGATGGTGACTCGTTTTGGGTGCTCGACATAGCCAATGCAACCACAGTCATTCACCTCATCGACCGCCTACCAAATCTATTGCCAACCCCTCTTTGCCTTCATCTAAAGGCAGCCTCAACATCGAACGCATTTTCAAACATCAAGTTCCGTGCCGATATAGGCCTTGGGAGAGCCCACTCGAAAGACTAGTCCGGAGAGAACCCCAAAACACATATAAATCCTACATCTAGGATCTCATACTTCCAATGTAGGAACCAAGTCTCATACCTTGCATTTGGATCATAACACTTATCCTCGGTTACGAATCATACAACTTCAACCTCTACAGGCTAGTTTGGAGCCCTTGGGTTCTGGCCATTGATCTTGGCTTCAGATGACCCTCGGTTGCTTCGATCGCTGCCGCGGCTCGATCGGTTGGGTAAACAAAGTCAATGTGTTGTATGCGTAATTGCTATATAGAAACGCTTTTTTGCTGGATGAAAACAAGGAGTAAAACGTCCCAGACTGTGGGTGTTATATATGTAATTGCTATTTAGAAATGGTTTTTTGTTAGATGGAACCAAGAAGTAAAGCGCCACATGCTATGACATTGTATTCCTTGTTTCGATCCAACTGGTTCTTTCTCACTCTTCATTTCTCCACTCTTTTATTTTCTTTCCTTTGCGAAGAACAACGAAGACAACCAGGAACTTACGATAAGAGCCTCAATTTGTTGGATCACAAAAAATATCCAAGATATAAAAACTCCCCGAATTGTGACCTTTTTTTTAATCATATAGTTTTTCATTTCGAGAGATGGTACAATGTTCGGAAAAAAATTTTGATTTTATCATGTTTTCAATGACCTAAAACATTGTAAATATGAAGAAATCGAAAGCTCATGCCGTCTTCGAGAATTGTTCCGTTCTCATAAATGCTTAGGTACAAATCCAATCATTCTTGTAAAAGGATTCGACTTATGAAATAATCTTTTTTTAATAATAAAAATGTTTCTCTAATTCTTATATTATTGAAATAAATACGTTTCAAAATTTGATAAGAATTGTTTCAAATTTAATCTCGTCTATTCAAATCATGAATAAACATCATTTCATTAATTTTGTAAAAAATAAAATTTATCTCAACTACTGAAACTCAAATCATAGAATTTTATATACACTACCCAAATGTAATTAAAATTTACCATGGTCCACATAGAATTATATAATTTAGAGTGTAGTTTTTTGGACTTATTGACTACTATAGTAGTGTTTGGGGATAAAAAAAATATTGAAATTAATATTGATTATAAAGCATCGTAAATAAAAGCGATTTTTAAAGTAAAGAGTCGCAGTCAGTGATGCTTTTATTTATTATCATGTAAAACATCATTATTCGTAACGCTTTACTTCTTGTTTCTATTTGTCAATTTTTCGTTTAAAAAAAAAAAGATGTTCCCTATTGTATGGTGTGCTTCATGTTGAACAATTTTGCTTCAAGGGTAACTAGGTTTTTTTTATAATGAAAGGGATAAACAGGTTATTATTATTTAAATATATATATAAATTTGATAAATCTATATAAAAATATATTAGAAGTCATTTGACATGGTAATTGATCAAATGTATTAGAAAGAAAAATTAAGGGTCTACGTTCAACTATTTATTTTGTATTCTTTGCATTTATATAGGTGAATGTTGTTAACTTTGGAGTAGTATAATTTTGTGACACATAATGTCACATATCCGAAAAAAGCCACACAAATTACACAAATGTTAACTCTCGACTCATCTCTCTATCGGTCCCCTCTTGGGCTCCAATTAGGGTTAAGGGGCCGATTTCGCCTCGTCGACCTCAAATCAACCCAACTCCGCCGCCCAATTCCCTCCTCGCCGCCCTCAATTTCAACGTAAGCTCTCCGATTCTCCCATTACTATGTATTTCGATCTCAATCGCTTCAAATCGCATATTGGATCCGTGATTTTTATTTTTATTTTGAAGTTTAAACGCTGATTATTAGAAGAAGTTAAAGGTTTTGAGGAATCCAAAGATGTGATGCTAAGTGGTTGTTGTCTTTTTGGTGTGGGAAGTGTTGCCTGTGAGCGCAAGTGATGATGGATTGTCCAGGTTTGTATTGGATTGGATTGTGGGGAGTTTGTATTGTCGAATCAATATCGATGAGCACGATTGAGTAGGTACTCTATTGGGTTACAGTTCACACTGCCTGGGAAGTGTGATCTTACACGATCGATTGCATAGAGTTGCTGGTTTATTATTTTTCAATTCTCCACTGCTTGGTATGTGTGTGGTTGATATCAGACTGATTTCTAGTCTGTTAGTATTAGCTCGTAGTCTTTATATTTTGAAGCATTCATTGTTTCATCTTATTTTGTGTTTTGGTGTGGGATGTCTGTGACTGCCAGTACAAAAGGTGATGGATTGTTGAGTTTCGGATTGAATTTGGGATTTGAATGTGATAGCGACGAGCTCAATTTTGTAGGTATTATGTTGTATTAGTCTGTTAGATATAAACCCTTTGCGTAGTTTCTTAGTTGATCGCCCAATTTTCCTGTATGGCTGTATCTTGTTTTCTCCGTTATCTGGTGTTTAGTATTCAATTTGTTTTTCTTATGTCTATTTACCGAATTGAGATTTCGTGTCTGGCTTGCTGTCCAATTCTAAATGTGAGTTTTTGAAGTTTCAATACTGTTATCAAAACAGCATGAAACTGACTTTTAATGATATAGGGAGTTATGTTCAGGATTTTAGTGAGATAAATGAAAGAAATATTTGATCCTGTCCAATGATAAGATTTTGATCTTAGATTTGTGAGAATGCTGGTATGTTTTCGCATGTACATCCTTTGGATGGGATAGTAAACAGGAAATTGTAGAGACTATGTTATGATCTATGGTATTATGGTCAATGGGCAAGGTGAGATCTGGGAATGTTTCTAGATTGTTTAATGTCTGTATGTGATTAACACCAGGAGAATTATATTCTGATACCTGACATTGTTATGGGGTAGATTGTTTGTGTTATTGAGGTTGCTGTTTTCAATATATGCTCTCAAGTCTCAATATTATTGCAATGTGTGGTTCGACGTTGAACCTAACCCGGTGGACTTCTGAATTTTGTATGAAACTTCAATAATGATGAGTCTATTTCTTCATATCAAAGGAAGATTTGTTGGTTGTGATCTTGTTTTTCTTTTGCTTACTTTGCAACTTGTTAAAGATTTTGCTGTATTTTCTTTCAGATTGTTGAGGTAAAGGGACTAGCAACACATTCCTTTATTCGACTGCAGTCATGAAATCAGAGGAAACAGTAAATAGCAAAAGGAAGAAAGCAAGAAAGAAGGAACCCAATTCTTTAGAAGTTTCAGAGAAAGATATCAAGAGAAAGAAGAGAAAAGTTGAGGGTACTCGTGATACAGAAGAGGCCAGGAAAGTAGCAAATGAGGCTGATGGTCTCGTGAAACGTTTGGCCATAGACGATGGTTTATCAATGGAGAAAAGAAAAAAGGACAGAGACAGAACATGTGAAGAAAAGGGTCATGAGGAAATCATGGATCACAGGAACAAGTGGGAAGTAGCAAAGTATTCAGGTACTTTCGAGATTGAAGAGCCGGAGGTGAAGAAGAAGAAGATTGTTGATCTGGGAGTGCCTGACCAGGATGAAGACCATCACTCTCACGGAGAACTCAAGGAAACTGTTGAAAGGCAAGAGGAAGAGAAAAAGAAAAAGAAGAAGAAGAAGAAGCACATGAACACTGATTCAAGGGAGGAAGAACTTGTGCCTGATGGTTTTAATGAGCAACAGGCTACTGTAGATTCTGCAAGGAAGCTGGAGTTGAAAAAGGAGCGCAGTCACAGTAAAAAGAAGAGGCATGAAACTGGCGCTGGTGAGGATGAAGGGAAGGAGACTCATGATGGTGTGCATTCTCCTCGCCATGTGGAAGGCATGAGTGCTGATGTTGGAAAAGTGGTGAAAAAAGGTGAAGGCGAGAAGGAAAGGAAGAAGAAAAAGAAAAGGAAGAGGTCTGAGACTGGTGCTTCCCTGGAGGATGAAGGGCTTGTGAATGATGATCGAGTACATTCAGAAGGTGTCCAGGAAAAAGAAGAGGGTGATAGAAAGAAAAGGAAGAAAGCTAAATCCAAAAAAGATGCCATCAAAACAGGTGCTGAAGTTTGTGAGCTGTCAGGAAATTCTCCGCCTGGAAGAAGCGCGAAGAAGGTGAAATTTTCTGATCAAGTGGAAGTTTTTCCTTTAGATGCCTCAGGTGATTCAGCTGGCAATGGCTTGGTACAAGGTAAGCGGTTCTCACCAGAAGAAGATGAGTTGATCAAAGAATCTGTTTTCGACTATATCAACAGGCATTGTCTTGGTGAAGAAGGCCTGCAGATGCTTATGCACTGTAGTCGTCACCGTGAATTATGGGGGTGTTGGGCGGAAATAGGACAAGCGTTGCCTTGGAGGCCTGCTCCGGTTGTCTACTTCAGGGCTCATATCTTGTTTGAGAGAGGAGAAAAATGCAAGTGGAGTGAAGAAGAATTGGACTTGGTAAAAGATTACCATAATCGAAAAGGAGCATGTTGGAAATCCCTTGCAGTAGAACTTGGTAAACACCGCGTTCGTGTAAAGGATGCTTGGCGTAGAATCAACGTGAGCAATCAGAAGAGAGGCCATTGGACCCTGGAGGAACTTGAGAAACTTTATGAACTGGTTAACATGGATTTGAGGATGAAGGCATTCGCAGATAGGAAAGTTAAGCACGGTATGCTGAAAGACAACATAAGTTGGGGAGCAATTAGTGAAAAGCTGTCCACACGATCCAATGCCAACTGTTGTTTAAAATGGTATGATTCCTTAGCATCTTCTATGGTTGCCGAAGGTTTCTGGGCAGATACTGATGACTATCGGCTGCTAATGGCTCTCTATGAACTTGATAAAAACTGTGAGGAAGATGTGGACTGGGATAATCTTCTTGATCACAGGTCTGGAGATTTATGCAGGAAGCGTTGGAGGGAGCTGGCTCGTCATATAGGCAATAATCGGAAAAGATCATTTGCGGAGCAAATTGATGTTATTTATGGAAGATACTGCCCGGACATACTGGAAGCTAAAGAGGCTTATAACAGTAAAACTCCGGTCGACCTATAGATGCTGCAGTTGTTGGAAGGGTCGAGTTACATACTAAGGTAATTTATGATACACGGCAACATGGTTTTTTTGTGAAGAACCCATACATATCACTTGTCATGCTCTTGCATGGTATATTTAGTTGGGAATTACATTAGTTGGGAATTACGCCAGGTAGTCGAGTTACATACTACGGTAATTTATGATACACGGCAACTTGGTTCTTTTGGTAAGAACCCATACATATCACTTGTCATGCTCGTGCATGGTATATTTAGTTGGGAATTACGCAAGGTAATCGTACACTTGGTCATTTATTGCGTTTGATGGCAAAACATCTTAAACCCTGTCACATGAGATTCTGAGCTAGGTAATCTGGAACTTGGGTTGCAGTGGATTCAATGATATCCAACTGAAATATCTCAATGAACTGTCACATACTAAGTTATGTTGTTGGTGTGTAGAAGATGCTTACTAGTTACTACTTGTGTTGGAAGTTATGCTACGAGGCCTAATATGTGCTACGATGTTATTATGTGCAAGCATTATGATGTTTTGTTGTTAGTGGAACATCTCCGAAGCCAAAGTTGCAATGCTCGTTGTGATGTTTATGTTCTGTTCTTTTGCTTTCCTTTCGTTGCCGCGGTTGATGCCACTCGATGTTCTATAAGGCTCGTTGTTCCTCATTGGGGTTTTCAGCTTCTTCAACCACTCGATCTTCTGTCAGGCTCGTTGTTCCTCGTTGGGGTTTTCAGCTTTTCACGAAGGGATGCGTAGCTATGGACGTAGGGAGATCTTATTGTTCCATAATACAGTATACTGTGTATATTTGTCTTCCACAATTTCAGGTCAAGTGGAGTTAACTTGATGATAAATCTTTCTTTCTAAGATTCAACATATGAAAGCATCAAAAGATTAATTATGGATACGGATCGTATGTGAGTCTATCATTTACAATTTTTTATGAATATTCAATAAGACTATTTAGATGTTGAGGATATACCTTCAATACTCCTTGAACAAGAATTTGCATTCCCCCGTTTTAACTAAAATTTCAACCTCAACTGTCTTGAATCACATAAACAAAGAGTCCTCGATTGATTTCTTTACAAAAATAATTTTACAAGGCAGATGTTTACAATAACCTGCTAAATACAGACGCACATCCAAAGAACGCTTACCTTGAAGCTTTCACTCAATCTTCATCATATTCTGTATACTCGCAACGGGACGTCTCGAGAAAAGTACGCTCCTTTTGTTCACCAATAACAGAAAAGAATAAGTTTCACAGAACAAAAGTTCATGTCTTTGATCTCCATCACTGCAGAATATCATCTAAGATTTCTATCTGCTTCGACCAGATAATGCTTTGCATGGTAAAGAGCCGCGACCCACTTGGGAAATAAAAAGCTCGTCAATGAAGTAGTGCAATCCAAAAAAATAATTGACATCACATCCTTGAGAGCGATATGAGGATCTCTTGCACATCACATCGCTTGGAGTCAATGTAGCATGCAATGGAGGGGAAGCAACAATTTCCTAGTTCAAGGAGCAAGCACAACTCAGAGGCTATTGCTGATGCAAGCAGAACTCTTGCTTCCCTGGATTGAAAAAATGAAGACATAAGCCACAATGATAAGATCACAGTATCGATCACTCAAGTCATTACCTGTCAAAGAGATTTTGACATCGCCAGTGAAAGCAAATCTAGTAGCAATATGTTGCCATATATAAGTCACGGGGGTGATGAGAGAACTGTAATGTTAAGTCATGCTACTCCGTGTCCGAACTCTATCAATTATCAGTTGTCTGAGAGACAAGTCTTCTTCGTAACCAACCATCTGCATTGAGAAGCATAAGCTTAACCCTTAGCAGCTGAAGGAAAACCATTGTTATGACATTAATACACCTACAATTTCGAAAACAGAACTCCCATCTTTAATTTAGTTCGGGTACTTGACAAGTTAGACCCCAATGTCTTAATCACAAACAAGCGCCTCAAAATTTGTGGAGCTTGTCAAGTTTGGTCCCTTCCGCCAATCTCCTCTCAAGTCTCAACCCAATTTCAGTACGTGAAGAACTTCATTCCTCATGAAAGGGTGGTAAGTCAAATTCATGACTCAACGGGACACTGACAAAGAGGATCGGTTCCTCCCTATATCAAAGATTTGGACGACTGCATTTCTATTGCGATGATTTAGGGAACTTGTTAGAATTAGGAAAGATATGGGGCCGACAAACCAAAGTCCTTGGTGCTGTATAAATTCCCTTTTCTTTGCTGAGCAGCACTCAGATGACCAGCAAAAAGAGGGGGGAATAGAAGGGACAAAGATAAACCAGCAAAGCAGAAACCTGAGTTTCTGTTTGAGTTTCACTAAAGCCATCGGCCAATCCTGTCTTGTTGTCTCCAGAAGGCATCAGTAGTTCGTCATTTCCATCCCTGTAAACAAAATTCCAACTGTCAATGTACAATGCAAATATACGTGTATCCACATTCCACAGCATTGACTTTAGCACCATATCAGAAGCAGCCATGGTTCTAAAAACCTCGTATCTAAGCATAGGCGTGAAATATTAGCCTAACCAACAATGGACAAAAAATAAAACATAAAATAAAATAAAAAAGCCCACAAAGAACCTGCTTGACCAATTGTTTGACAGCTCAATTGCAGTTGAGTCCCGCTGATTTGTAGCGAGGAGAGGACAATCAGGAGAGAGCATCTGTAGCACCATTAAGGGTACAAAGATATTGAAATTTGAAAACAAAACAACATTGCATGACAAACTATGTAAAAGATATGGAGTAGGAAGTCCATGGAATGAAGGATACAGCTTTTCTACGGTCTGTCTCTCCTGGAGAATCTACATCCTGGATCTAACAAACAAAACCGAAAAATGAAAATTAGTGCACTCTATAAGATAATAAGTGTTATGATGACTAGATGTTGAACAGCCACAGTGACATTTAGTTACCTTGCTTGTTTGCACCAACAAATCTTCAATTACATCGGCTACATCAATGCCACTGGGAGGCTTTGAACCAGAAATGCCGCCAATTTTGTTTCCTGTAGTATTTCTACATATGGGACTACTGTTAGCAGACCCAGCGCTTTGGAGCGACGCCTTCCTGGGGTAGACATTTTCCTGCAGTTTCGGCTTCTTGTTGGAATGATTTGTGCAGTCCCTATATTCCCCATCACTGTTTGTATTGGCATTTACTGGAGCTAGTGGCTTTTTCCACCCTAGAGATGACATCTGAAGGTGTTTGTGCCCGGACACCCTTTGAGTTGCTTGTGTAGGATTCTGAGTCATAGAGAATGATCCTGCTTCCAGGTCTTGAGCAGAGGCTTCTTCTGGAGAGAAGTCTTCCAAAGGAACAATTTGATTCTGTCATTGTCAAGTCAAAAAGAACTCAGGGTGAATTTTGGATGAATAACAAGAGATTTTGTGTCAAGGCTTCCCTCGTGTAGCAGAGTCTAGGACTAAAAGTTCTACATTCTGTTACACAGCAACATTCGGGACCTTGTCCGTGGAGACTCAAACGGGTGACATTTGACGTGAGTGTCGGGCTAACAGACCAAGCTTGTCGATCCAAATAACAGAAAGATACGAAAGGGGGACATGAAAAATAAAGATTACCATGAGGAGTGAGCATACCTTTTTCACGCATTCATATATCCATTCACATCGAGCAGTTTGTATTCCATTTTTACAGGCATACTCGTACTTTTGACCGCTTCTGAATTTGCAAATCAGATGGGTGACCTTGTGGTTGAGATTCAGAACAAATTTTGCGCCAAGGACAAAGCACAAATTATGCAACAGCACCTTGTCTTTATCCTCGTACTGGGAGACACAGAATCTGAAGTGCTCAAAACCGGGCAATGGGATTTGACATGGAAGTGGAGAATATAGTATGTGTTGGTGAACATCCAGTATATGTCCATCCTTCAGTTGCATCCATCACAAGTCGTCAAAAAATGTCAGGAGTTCAAAATGTAGTGGTTCACAAAGGATCAAAGTACTTCAAACATAGTAAAACCTAATCTGCTCTATTTTATTTTATTTTTTCATCAGAAAAAGAGATAAATGCATAGGCTCAATAAAACCTTCCACTAAGAAAACCTGCAGAAAATTCCCACAAGCTTCTCCTTATACTTATATTATAGTGATGGAAATTTTAGAAGCAGAACTCTTCTTATGACTTGCTAATAGTATGGAACAGCCCAAAACGGAATCAACAGATAAACACTATAGGAAAGAAGGACTACTGAGTTTTTCTCATCTTCTCCTTTCTAATAACAAAAAGTAGGCAACCTTCCCCTTTCAATTCCGAACATTGATAATAAGACCAACACTTTACACAGCCTTATTTCATGGGGTAGATAGCTGCAATGTCCAATGTAACATCATTGAACACGAATCTCATCATGAGTGCAGATCGAGAAATTCGCTTAAAGATTATTTGATATTGCTGCTCAAAACTGGAGAAATCAAAACAGTAATAAAAACAAAAAACAAACAGAAAACAAGTAGAAAAAACCGAAATCACTTCACAAAATAAAATGAAATAGAAATCCTAAATATTATACTCAGATGAAACATGAAACAATAATAGAAAACTATTTTTTCTGGAATTCTGTTTTTTGTCTCTGTTTCATTCATTTAAAAAACAAAAGACAAGAAACAAAAAATAGAAGTGATATATATATTAAAAGAAAAAAAAATAGAAGTGATATCAAATAAACTTTTAACGGATAAAGAACGCTTCTACATAAGCAAAAAAAATAAAATTTCTAGCCTAAGTGTGAAGGATCTGTATATTTCTACAGAAGCTGTGTCTGAAGGCGATGAATCATTAGGGGTTTTTTTCACTGGCATTTAATTAACACCAGGGCTAGTGTTACTGAAGAAGGGAAGTATATGGTAGTTGGTAACACAGAAAGCTAAATCATTCTACATGACCTAACAATAAATCAAGTTAGAGAGAGATGGGGGGGGGGGGGGGGGGGGGGGGGGGGGGAGGGATGTACTACAGAAAACATGACAAGTGAAAAATGACAGCGCTTCAACTGGACTGAAGCAACAATAAGAAAAGCAACAGAAATGAAACAAAGACGAGGACACCATAAGATGCAGAAGAAAAAAAAAACCATAAGAAAAGTAACAAATTGGAAATTATTGGAAATTATAAAAAGCAAACATACCTCTAAGCAAGAACGAATCCAGTGAGTTGACACATAAGTAGCTTGAGAGGAACCAATCAATGGAGGTTGCACACCATGGGACTCCACAATGAAGTTGACATTCTCTTTCATCTGGCCATCTGATATCTCACCTCCTCCTTCATTTATCCACTCAACGACCTCATCTCTCTAATCAGAAAAAAAAAATGACAAATTAGTACAAATGTATGATAGCAACTAGAAGGATCACAAACATCCATTCGAGAAACAGAGAAACTATAAAAGACACACGGGAGATGTTTAGCTATAAGAATTCATTTTTAATGGATTATTTTCTGCACTTCCTGATGTGTGGTTTTTTAAGGAAGTGTGCATATGCTCCTCTTGTCCAAGCTAACCTGTAAGAGGTGCCCCCTAAACCTTCGGATCTAATTAATCGAGCTCCTAGTAGCATCTTGATAGATAAAAGCATTATAGCAGTGCTTAGAATATGGAGTGAACAGAACAGACACTACAGAAATAGAAGAGTACTACAATCAGCAGTGGATAAGCTACAGAAAAAGTAAAGATGGCTATTTGGCACTAGCACATGCTGAAAAGCCAGAGATGGACTAAAGCAAGCAAAGCTGCAAGAAATTTCTGTGGCGATTGATACAACTTACCCTAGCTTGCGAGAAGAATTCAGAAAAATGAAATTTCATCCCTATAAATACAGCTACGGACTTCTTGTTCTTGGGATTTCTGGAGCAACCATCAAGCTGATGCTTCTGACTCGTATTCATATCGTTGGAAACAGGCAATAGGCATTTCTGCAGTGATTCTTTAGTTCCCTTCAGCAAGTAGCAAGTACTCATGCTCGTGACTGGTTTTCCCTCTCTGCCTTTGTCAGACATCATTGGAACTTCACCACTTACCTCTGATATAGCAGTCTGTATGCCAGAAGGCACCGTTGAGCATGCCCCTTGCTTCAAACTGGATATGCTAGTTCCTGACACCACCTTTGAAGCACCAACTGAATCTGGGGGAGGATATAGAAACCATTTAGAATCAAGAAAAACACATCTCCATTCTCCAACTACCAAACTGACAGTTTCAAGATTCAAACACCAACAGTTTACCAGACATAATGAATAAAAGATTACAAAATGCCTATATCTAGAGATCTATGACTGATATCTGAATATCGAAAAAACACAGCTTATAAAGTTTGCATCGAACGGATGCCAAATCTAAAATTAATCAAAACATATGCATAACGAACCTTGGGGGTGAAGTATATCATAAGCAATGTGCCTTTGCGTCACAGGAATCTCTTTCTTTCTACGATCACATTCTTCAAGCCAAACACCTTTCACAACATGAATAACTCCTAAAGCTGCTAAACCTCTTATATCTCTCTTCTCACTGAAAAGAAAAAGGATCAAAAGAACTGTGACTATTTTTAATTGTACATCGAACATTGCAACATGGAGTGCAAAGCAACGTTAGCAGAAGAACCATTGGAACACATATAGTCATAGGACAAACTAACTAAATGGGGTTTTGTGGAAGTAGAAGAACTTACGCATCCGAAGGACAACCAACAACAATGTGTGTCAATCTCTGACTATAGGCCACAAAACGGGAGCCTCCACCTCTGCGTACCAAATTAACTAGCTTTCGCGCATCAATGGCATCAAAGCCAACTAGACAAATTCGGCAATCTGATAAATACAGGTCATCCTCATCGGTCTGAGAGTCATCAGCAACACAAGCATCAAGCTGATCGGTTCTAGGTGGATCAAGAGGTATCCCAACTTCTGCCTTTTCAGCAAAAACTGAATCATTTGAAAGAGCAGAGGAGAAGGTTTGGGACACAGTAGCATCCAGGTCCGAATCGCCAACCATAGAAGATGAGAAACATCGAAACTTTGAGTCCGAAACAAAGGACGACTGGACAGACTGACAATTTCCAGCACTCCTGTCTTGGCTATTTTTCAAAGCAAGGCGACCTTTGATTGCATCCAATGAAGATACAGACTTTCCTGATACTGGGAAGTCCTCCTCATTGAGACAAGCTGGTTGTCAACAGACAAACAAAAAGGAGGGACAACAAACAATTCAAGGTAAGAATTGAGATATGCATGCCATCGTGAGAGAGAGAAGAATATCGTGTCAAATATCAAGTATGGAATGAAGGCTTCTAAAGCATACCTCTTTTAACAATAGACTGATCATACCACTTTCGAGTAACAATAGATATGTCGCCCCACTTTCGAGCAACCTTATATTTATCACCTTCTGGAGCGTGCCAACAGTCAAGGAAAAAATAGGTACCATCATCTATTGCATCCTAAAATTCTACGGCTCTCACAACCATTTCCGTTGGGACAAAGTTACAGACATTATCAAATACATGAGCCATCCTTAAAAGAGGACGATTATGAAATTCCCAAGACAAGGCATGTGGAGCATTAAAAGTAACTATTCAGATGGCTGCGCGCAGACCACCAAAAGATAAACTATACCTGAGTTTTTAAAGTTTAGTTTAGAAAAAATAATCTTCAGGCTACTTGGTGATATTAGCCCCATAAATAGAAATATGTAAAGCAACCTGAAACAACAAATGAATATGAACTCAAGGATATATCACAAATCAGATGTGTACAACTCTTCGTCAATTCAGCAGAATACTTCCCACCATTTTGAATTATAACTTGCTCCATCTCCTTCCTTTCCCCTGATAATATCAGCATTTTGTAACTTCTATGCAAAAACAAAAGTTAATGAACTTAAAAATAATAATGATTAAAAAAAAGAAAATGCAACACCAGAAGGGTCTTAACATTTGTCATTAAACCTGCAGAGATTCTAGTGACGCATATGACCAATCCTGCAAAGGGAGGGACTCTATATGAATCCTGGGGAACAACACGGTGTTCGCGCCAGCAGTGATACAGCCAATTGATATTGACAAGAGGCTTCTTTGCTTGTACAGCTGACTGAAAAAGAGTCAGAAGCAGTAGAAAGCTGATTACTAAAATGAACAAAATAAATAAATCAAAGATGGAGAAACGGTATATCTTTAATGTTGAGAATTACAGAAGGCAGGACATGCCACTATGCTAGTTTCTTGCAACACTATCCACACCATTAGTATACTTCAGAGTTCAAACAACCGGGCGAAACTGAGTTAAACCAATTTCCAAAGAACACATTCATTTGTGTGTATGAGTGTGAATAAAGGAGAGAGGCTGCTTTAGTTAAGAGTTTGCCAAACCTTGTACTTAGCAGCCCTGACATCTTTCACGACAACAAAGTTGACATCAGAAGACATCCTAGTAAGCAAGATCCCACCCATTGCCATCACATACTTGACCACCTTTCCCTGTGTAAGAGAAAGAAAACAAAATACTTTTCATCTGATGGAAAGTGTATAGAAGCAAAGAGCGCATCATTCTGGTTCCGCCATTGGCAACCAGAAAGCGTCCTTGATAATAAATGCTCTGCACCAACACAAAAAACAAGACAACCATTAAAACCACTGAAGAAAAAACATTAGAAGACGGCAACTACCCTTTCTTCTGCATCAAAACCAGATGCAATCACTTTGATACCATCCATGGCCAGACAACAAGTAAAACCTTGCTTAGGAAGAGGCCTTCGCTCCTTTGCACACGATAACCCACATTGGGGACCTGCACAACCAGCATTAAATCAAAGTCATCGCATAATCAACAACCTTCCTCACAATTTTGGGTAAATAAAAGCTGAAACAACCATTCTCATCAAACGCTCCATTCTCATCAGGCATCTCCTAATCCCAAATCTCAGCTCTGAACATTCAAAGCAAAACAACACAATTCACAAAAATTTGTTCATGCTTTAACAGACTAACAGCATGCAACTACATGCCCTCGAATCAATCAAATGTCATCGATTCCGTCCCTACCATTCGATTCCATCCCTACCATTAAACAACCTTCCAAATATGTTCCACTTCATAACAAAATCAAGGGACACAGTCTATTCACACCATCTAAGTTCGCACTATTAAAGCACAAACAAAAACCCTTAAGCAATCTCAACCATTAAAATCAAAACACAATCACTCAATCCACAAAAATTGTCAAATGAAAGCATAATCAAGCGAGCTAAGAAACAAGCATTAACTCAAAGTCGTCACATAATCAACAATCTTCCTCACAATATTGGTTCAATGAAAGCTAAAAGACCGAATAAGACATTCCATTCTCATCTCCTATCCCTAATCTCAGCTCACAAAACAACACAATTCACAATATTTTGTTCATGCTGTAATACCGTGCAATAACATGTTCTCAGAATCAATCAGATGTCATCGATTCCGTCCATACCATTAAGTTTCCTTCAAAATTCTTTGACTTAATAACAAATTCAAGAGTCACAGTCTATCTACACCATCCAATTTCGCACAGTTACACCACAAACAGAAAACTCAATAACAATCTCAAACACAAAAATCAAAACACCATCAATCAATACATCGCCATACCGATCAAATTACATCCCTTCGCTCTCAAATCCTCGAATTTCTCCTGCAATCAAAACCAAACCTTTCAATCAATCAATCCAAAACCCTAAAAGGCTAGAACCCCAATCCCCACCCCCACCCTAAAACCCCGAAACCCTAATTCATTCAAAACCCTAAGTCCTCACATGCTCAACCGACGAAATGACATGGAAATCATCGGGCCCGTTTCTAGACGGATCACAGCACAAGAATACTTTCGCGCCGCCGATCTTGAGCGCGTCGAGCACGGCATCGAACAGCTCCGGCGCGACCAGGTTTCGCGACACGAAGACGTTCGAGCCCACAAATGGCCTCGTCGATGATGACAGCATGGGGGGATTGGATTGAGAAGAGAAGCGAGGGATTTTGGGAGTGAAATTGTTGGATTGGTTTTGATTCGGTGTTTGAAATTGAGAGATAGGGAGAGACTGCGTGATGGCGGGAAAGGAATGTTTCCTTTTTGGGTTTCTCACTAAACTCGATGACAACCTTTCACGGGGGAGCAGAATTTTTCCAATGTATGAACCGAAGCAAATATCATATCGAACCGAATGTACCAAACTCTTATCGGTTTGGTAATGGTCGGGATGAAAATTTTTTAAAAAAAATCGAAAAAATATGAGATGAATTTTAAGAATCGTATTGTATTATATTGGATCAAAATATATAAAATGATATCGTTTTAGACTTTGACTTTTTAATTCATTAGGAGTTCTTGAAAAAACATGATTTTGATTCAATTTCAATCTCTAATTTTCAAAGAACATCTATTATAAATCACGACCATCTTCTTATTATCTTTGATTCCTTGTGGTCTTACTATATCTTGCATAGGTCTTACTAATGGTTTAATATTGATTGGGTGTCATAGATACATCTATCTTACCGTTTACAACTGCCGTCTAAATCGTTATAACCGTTACTATTGTTATGAAAGAAAAAAATAAATCAAATAAAAAGTGAAAAGAGAACTCAAAGTTTATTTGCCTCAATAGTTTACTATGCATCTTGCTTCGTGGAGGCATTGACGATCGGCCGGTCTCTTGAGGAATTGCTGTTGTTGGTCAGTTGTTGGAGTAGCGTTATCGGCGGTTGAAATTCGATGATATTTTTTATGTCTATGGTAGCTGTTCAATCGCATATCAACGGTAAGGCATCATTTTTTCACTGTTGTAATAAGTTCTACGATAGCGTTTATTGAAAACACTGCTATACATCGAGAAACCGTTACCATAATCTATAGCGACGACGTCTTAGGGGGTGGTTGTCCAAACGCTACCGTAAATCTATAATAGCGGTTTTTAACACTTTAGTAGCGGTTTTAAAACGCTACCAAAGGCCTCACATGTTGTAGTGTCATGTGCCAAGGTTTGAGTTTTATCACATTGATAGGTTATTTGTTATTAGATTGATAGTCAAGATTTTTCTAAGTTGACCCATCGTCCCTTTCGAAATCAAAAGATAATTCCCTCATGGACAAACATGTTATATCTTTATATATATCACATGATTAAAGAATTATTAAGCACAATGATTTCTCAATCGACTATACAAGTAATGTATTCCATATCTTTAGGACAAACAAGCAAGTCACGTACCCAGAAAAAAATGGTTTTCCAATTTACTTTTTTGTTTCATCTTTATACTACTGTTGAAGATATGCCAGTTCCGACAATTAAGGAAGATGGAAGGATTTGCTTTCATGCTTAGCTGATTGCATTGAATCAACAACTATAACCTAGTTGCAATTAATGCTAGTTAACGGTGCTTCTTGTAGTATAAACTGATCCCTGTACATGCTCAATACACAGCACAACAGTTCTTCCTTTAATTAATCTTCTTCCATTTTCTTATAGATTTTGACAACATTCGTGATTCCTTTACAAAAAATAAATATTTTATATTATACAGCGTTTTTATTTTTGTTATTGGTTTTTTTTTTTTTTTTCTGATTTTGATAATTAGACGAAATGTTTGGTTTTGATAATTAGAAATACATCAAATCCTGATACATGTAAAGATCAAGACAGAAGACAAACAAAATGCATCACAAACCAGGAAAAGTCATGCCTCCACACCAATAGCCACAATGAGTGACAGTATGCAGTAACCACCAAGGAGGACGAACACCAATCAACAACAGCACCAAAACCGATTTGTCACCAGCGAAAATTACATCAGCACACTTCTATCATCTACTCGGATCATTCATGCCAATCAATGCATCAAGTACACCTACAATACCTTGCGCCGTCATCTAAACGTTAACATTGGTGATAACGTAACTCTTGATTCAGCATAATTTAGCACATACGTGTGATGTCTTTGCAGAGTCATTATAATAAAATGAAGTGGTCGAAGAGAAGAAAAATTCATACCTAAAGATATGTGAGATTTGGTCTGACTCATCGCTGCCTTGAAAAAAAGGCGCTCCTGTTCCATTTCAGATACACATTACACAAGTTTTTCCACTTAATCGCGATGTCGTAGAAGAGAAATAAAGAGTCGGGATGCCAGAAATGAAATAGGATACAAAACTCGCATACCAAATATACAACCCACAGCCCATAAGTTGGCCGGAGTAGAGTAATCTGTAGATCCCAGCAGATACTCTGGCGACTCGTACCACCTAGTGCCAAACTGCAACCACATACCATTGCTCTTTTTTCACTTTTCCCTATTAATATAGAAAAATAAATCAAAACCAAATATACCGAAGAATAAAGGACACCTTTGAGAGATCAATCCCTTCAAGTAAGATCATCGTAGCACCAAAGTCGCACACCTTTAGGATTTTTATTTTGTGTATCCACCAAGAGCTTGGCTGGTTTTAAATCTCTGATCCATATCATTGAGACAAAAAACACTCATCAGACACAAGGGGAGAGATGAAGCAGTGCTGTGAACTGGTTAGCAGTCTTGGATCCTCGTCGAACCCTCCTCATCCTCCAAATTCTCTCGGTCGAACCGCTCGCTGTGTATGAACCATGTACGGTATCCCACCACGTACTTTCACCTCGGCAAACTCTGTAGGAGAGCCACCTGATCATAAGCGATGTTAAAAAGATTGTGAAACGTTTTAACACCAGATCTGAACTACCTGAGAGTCTAAAATTGCTTATATCACATAATAGCTATATCAACATATACTACTCGTTCCGTCGCATAATAGATACAACGGATTGACTTGTACGGAATTTTTATTTTTGTGTTGAATTTTGAAATAAATGACTCATTTTATCCTTGAAAGTTAGTGAGAGGAAGGAGAGAGAAAAAATGGGAGGAGAAAGAAAAATGGGATGAATTGATGTGATACAACATAAAAAAATAAGAGTTTTTTGGTATTTTTGAAGGAAAAAATTTTCAAATGAAAAAATATTATTCGTTTCGTCCCGTGAAAATTATAACACTTTGATCCGGATCGAGAAACTATGTATATGTTGAATTTATATTGAATAATATTAAAAATACGATTTATCGTAACTGCTGTGAGAGGAGTTAGTGGGTGTACTATATCTGATTTGATATTATTTTTTATGAAATTAGGACACGTTGTAATTTTTTTTGATACATCTAGATAAGACAAATATTATAATTTTCAAGAAACAGATGGAGTATTTTTTGTGGGATATTCAAAAAAAAAAATATTGTACTTTTTATAGGATAGAGAGAATAATACATAAGTACTAACTCAGAGAATAAACCTACTGCATTCATCTCAATATACATGCAACACTATCCTTATTG
The DNA here is from genome assembly GCA_001925005.1 of Drosera capensis. Taxonomy (NCBI): domain Eukaryota; kingdom Viridiplantae; phylum Streptophyta; class Magnoliopsida; order Caryophyllales; family Droseraceae; genus Drosera; species Drosera capensis. The sequence continues at coordinate 131,909 of LIEC01011039.1, read as the reverse complement.
GCTTAACCCAATTTATTTACAAACTTACTAATTTTGATAAATTTTTCACATAAAAAATATCAAAGCAATCCCCACTGTTGATATGCTTACACTCTATTATCTTGTCTCTTGGCTGTTAGCTTGCTACAACAATCCCCACTGTGTTTAAAAAAATGTTCTTTTTTTTTTATCAAATTTTACATAAATTAAAAACACATATAAATTTTTGTATTTGATCAAACGGTTGCAAATATTACGGGATAAAAAGTATTAAGTATTTAAATTAGAGATTCATATACTAAAATATTGGGAATAATAGAACCTATAAAAACATAGTCATATTAATCCATCAAAACTTTATAAACTCTGTAAAAAAAAATCCCCAAAATCATTATATTACCAATCAAGTCTTCTATATGCCTACTTTATGGACAAGTTAATCAATAACACTCGAGATAACAATTCTAAACAAAAAATAACCATGCATGCCTGAATGTAAAGATCATCAGGGAAGTAATCACCTCCTCCACGACCTCGATGTTGACGATGATGGAACATTCCTTCAGAGCAACTCTCATCCCCGTTCTTCTGTCCCTCGCTTTGTATACATTCCTCTCGACCCTTAATCCCAAAAGTTGCCCGAGTTCATACCCCTCCATGGCCGAAGAAGAGAAGAAAAGACGAATGAGGGGAAGCAAAGAAAGGAGATGAGAGAAGAAAAGAGGAGAGTAGAGAGAGGAAGAGGAGAAAGATTGAAGAGTAGAGAGGAAAAGAATCGATTATCTGTAGGGAGAAATGAAAAAGTTAGAGTTTCTTGATTTTAACGGGAATGGATTTTCCTATTGGATAGAAAAAAAAGTTTGGTAAGTATTTTTGCTATGGTAGATTACATCTAAGCAAGTGGTTTAACACATGTTGAATCATCACGAAATTCGCTTCTGGTTTGGAGAATGAATCTTGTTTAGCGTAAAAAAAAATTTGCCAACATTTTTTCTTCCTTAAACATTTTTTACTATTGCAACTTTTATTACTCCGTCCCAAAATAATACGACTTATTTTAACCATAGAAGATTACATATGCTATTTTCCCACAATTCTATCTTACAATGTGTTCCCTAAACATCAAAACAAGAACTCATCTTCTACATCTACTCCCAAAAAAATGGCTATACAAATTAGTAGCTGGATTCTAACGTTACAAAAAATGAAGACGAGATGGCAACATAAAGGTTCGATGCACGGCAATTTATAATTTTATACCAACTTCACCAGACGACCTATATGAAGCCGGCTATTCAAACCGTGATACTGCAGCTGAAGTAGAATTAGAGTTCTCAGGAACACCAGCGACAGAAGGGTAGCAGAGTGCTTGTTGGACTTCTTTTTGTCGTCGGTTTGCGGAACAGAAGCACCAGTTTCGGATTCTGGCTTCTTCTTCGCCTTCTTAGGCGGCACAATATCTGGCAACTTGATATCATGCTGAGGAGCGCTTGGTACTCTTTTTGCATTCCCTTGCTTGGCATGTTCCGAATAAGGTGCATTTTCAGAATGATTAGGCGCCGCAAGGGCAAGAGTTGCGGCAATCGATGAGGTTGTAGGAGCAATAGCAGACGCAGAGGAAGACAACCTATTATGCGAAGAAGTAGCAACATGGGGACTGGAGTCAGTGGGTGACTTCGACCTCTCTTGAGGATGCGATGGTTGAGCACCTGAGCTGTGTTCTGCACGAGTATTTTCCTCCGCTTTCAAAGCTAGTTTTTTTCTCCTCTTGATATTCTCTTGTTCCTAGCATTAGACAAACAGGGGAGTTCATCAACTGCTTTCCTCAAAATACACTAATGACAGTAGAATACTTCACCGTTGAACCAGTAACCAGCACACTAAAGTAACCACGAGGGAAAATGACCCCGACGCAAAGGAAAGCAAAACGACTTTTGCGGAAAACCCAGCACTTGTAACATAAGCAGAAAATAACTTGAGAATTATGGATGTGATAAATCCTATGTACATTCGACAGAATGAGAGGAGAGGGAAGATATCGTCAAAATCAATTTATTCAAGGCCAAGATAATTAGAGTTATACTATCAACACGTAGATGCAAGTGAAAAATATTTCACCATAGATGGATAATCCAACCTTATTTCTGTCATGTACTTTCCTCCTCTCTTTTGCTCGGCAAATTGCACGTTTAATCCCATGGTTGTTCATTGCACCCTTTGGCCATTGTTCAGCAAGCTACATCGAAGAAAAGAAATCTGATCAGGTGCATAACTCAAGATGCTCCAATCATTTCATCAACCAGACTGTCAAAAAGAAAGGGGCAAGAAAATAACATGACATTAGGCAGAATCCCACAAAACTCTGTACTTTATTTGGACAATAATAAGCTGAGGCTGCATATCAAATGCAACTAAGATACTGCCGTTGCAGATTCACAGAGAGCTTGGCAGAATTTCAAGTTATGTTTTACATGGCTTTCTTCTTTAGATGACCAGACAAACATCACTTTACTGCACAGACAGGATAAAAAGAAAGGTCACGGCGATAGGTTCCCCGCTATCAGTACACGGCCTATTGACAGTCTAACCTCTTCCCAATATTCGAGTTGAGAGGTCAGACTATTTATCGAGAGATTGAAACATGCACAAAGAAAGAAATTAGATAACAGAACGGAATCATATTGCAATCTTCTATTGATATATGACTATCGAGAATTAAATGTAAGCTTTTGGCACCCCTCCCACCACTGAGTTGCCCACATCGTTTAGATAGATCGTTGTGTATTTTGTGATAAAAAGTTTTTTTGGAAGATGCGAAAAGTGTGATATGTTGGACGATATTTCGAATATTTGACAAGCAGTAATTACTTATTTTTGATAAAGCTTCAAAAGTAGAAAAGAATGTGCAGCCTTTTTCCTTGGCAGAGGTTATTGAATATGTATAGTATACAAACAACCAATTATAAGAAATGACATCAAAACAATGACAAGAACGCGAACCTCAGAATACAACTTTCTGACTTGTGGTGTAGCATCCTCATCGAACCCCTGTTTATGCACACATTAAAACAATCTCAATTGATATTGAAATACCAAGACGGCTAATGTATTGAAAACGCCAAAAGCAGCATATTCTCAAAGAAAAGGGACATTTTCCTTTCCTCTTCTTTGTTTTACGGAAGGAGAGTAAGCACAACACCTCCCACATCAAGGGGAAAAACACATGTCAGACTACTCGCAAGTCCATGAAGGCAACTTCTCGAAATATGACTTCAAAAGTTCCCTTGACAGTTTGAGAACTAACACAAAAAAGGAAGATGAGGACAGCAGCAATAAGAAATCAAGGAAAGGTTGCAAAGCCATACATCAATAAATATGTCGTATAGATCACACATCTTATCCTCCATTGCAGCATCCATGGAATAATGCCCTTCAAGTGACCCCTTTCCTTCAATCCCAGATCCAGTACCTCCAAGTTGCTGCTCAATAGCCTGTTTAAATTCTCAAGTCGTCAACTTTGGGTAGGGAAAAAATAGAAATAATTCTTGAATCACAAGCAGGAGAAGGATTTGACAGCAGAAAAAATCCATAGCTGAAACAACACGCGTCGCATAAAAAAAGACAGCATCACCTAAAAAGTACAATGATCATGAACCTCTTTCGATAATCACCATCAAGTTACCAAAAATTAATAAATGCATTTTCCATTAATGAGCTCAACATACCCTGATTATGAATTTAGTATTGTTCAATTCATTACTATTTACTAATGGTGATTATTGAGGACTCAAATAAGGAACCCCGCCTGTGCACTTGAGCCATTGAAAGTACGCATCTTAAGTTTGATCTATCCATTCCGCATCTTTGATATGCTATGATAAATACAGTTATCATCCATCTTGTACTCATTTATTGGAATCTGGTCTGTTCCTTGAACACCCTTTGGGGGCAACTTGGAGCTTCTGGACTAAATAAATGGCTGATGGACATTGATTCACAGAATTATCTCATGAATCTTTCAGTAATGTATTTTGGAGGAGAAACATCAATGTTCAACGTGACTAGGCTCAATTTGGCTCATTCTTGTTTGTATATTATCTGCTTAAGAAAATACATAAATAAATAAATAAATAAATTAATTAATTAATGAATATGGCTAAAGGAAAAAGCTAAATCGTCTTAAAATCGGCACGAAAGAAGCACATTTAAGGATTGCAAAAGTTTGGGAAGAGTGCCAGAAAACGAAACCCTCTACAGAGTTTTGGGTTTGGAAGGTAATTCAATGAAGCACCGTATGCACTCGGAGGCAAAATCAAATTAAGAAGCATCGTATTCAAAACTAGAGCTCCTGATATATGAATGCATATAATGTCATCCTCTATTATAAATCGACTCAGTAAATATCAAAATGGGAAAAAGGAAATAGAAAAAGAATCGAGATCACACCTTAGACATTGCTGAAGGGGCACACACTTTGATCATTTCAACAACTTCTCTTTTAATTTGCTGAAACTTGTCATCCTTTTCTTGATCTGCTGACAAACTTGTGTTCACCATGACCCTAAGGTGTCTCTATCAATTCAGTTGAAATGCACTTTAGAATTGGATAAAGTTGAAGATTGATGGGATGGAAAAATTAAAATAACAACACTGCCGAGTCGGCCCTCAGCATTCAGCATGATCTAAGAGATAGTTAGCATATACTCGTTGAACTGATTGTACCACATACAACCAGATTGTTTTAACAAGAATGAGGTCAATCAAAATAAAACCTCTCTTTATTTCAAAAATAATAAAAAATAAAACCTCTCTAGTACTCACTTTTTTCCAAAAGATAAGCCAGATTCAATAAAATCTTTTGATTTTGTGATGATGATGAGGATCAAAATTCATCAACTTTTGTTCTCATATACTGTCTCATTTTTTAGAGATTCTTGCATTTTCAAGTTATTTGAGGTTGTTTTATGATGTTTTTAGCTTTTTAATGTGTTTTTGAGTGTTTTAGAGGATAACAATGTTAATAATATAATACTATATGCAAATACGTATATCTTATAAGTTTCAGTTTTTTATAGAATCTGTTTAAAGTTAACTTCAATTTTTAATTAGAGATTAATGATCTTAATCAAGTTGTCTTCATACATCGAGTATGAAGACGATTAGTACGGTCTGAAATCTGGATTCAATATCAACTATTTGATGGTCTAAGTGGGTACCGAACACGTTCTACTTAGTTGGTAATGGAATCAAAGGAAAGTTGAGGTTAAGATTTAGGTTAGGACACATCAAACATAAGAGTTGTATCTGTGTGTGTTGAATGAGATGGGCAAAAGCAAAGTAGATTAAAAGTACTTTTGCTTAGTTTTGTGTAGGTTTGTTTCATTGTAGGCTGGCTAATATCACAAGAACGTGCTCTCATTGCATCATTTGGGCCACTGTCTATGTGGATCAGCTTGCTTGCTTGTTATTTGATTATGGAACTGAATTTGGTTATCACTTAATCGCGATGCGTAGGATTAAATCAAATTGTCTAAAAACTATTCTTAAATAAACGTTTACTGTTAAAAGAACTATAGAAATTAAATATACTCCCTCAGTTTCAAAATTGTTGCAACACTTTGGCCTCGCACTCGTATCGATGCAAAGTTTGACACGTGTGCAACGATAATCAAACACTTTTTTTTTTTTGATAAATTTATCATGAGATATCAATGATTGAAGTAAATATTAACATAAATCTAAAATGTGAAGTAAAGGTCATTGAATGATTTTTCCTTTTCGCATACACTACAGACTAAATTGAGCCTCAAAAGGCACATACTATGATCACCATAATTCTACACAGGCCACCGATCCATCTACATCTGGTGCCAGGATTCATAATATATTACCCTCTATAGAGCTCATGCACACAAGCTGGCCCATATGAAGTTCATTGGCGAGGTGGAAAAAACACAATATACGAATAGTGAAAGGAAAGTGTAACTGTGTAAGCTACAGAAGATAAGCAGTCTTGCTATGCAAATTATATGTAACATCAAGCAGCTACCTTTAGTGTTCTAAGCTGCATTAAATGCCCAAGTATACTCATGAGACGGTGCAACAGATCTTCTGGAACTTTCCCCTGGCTTGACTGCTGGGAATACACCAAAGAAAAAAAGCAAAAATTTCTGAATTTGCACTAAGATCTGAAGTCAAGAAAGACAGGAAAAGAAATTATGTTCAGCAATGGCTACTCTACCGATAGCCTCGCGACTTTTGCAAGCTTCAGTTTAATTTCTCTCGGCAACCTCCTCTTAATCGCCTGTGATGAAGCATTAGCATCTTGAACGTCAGAAGTAGGTGGTCTTGCTGCCAGATTGCAGAGACAAGTTGATGGTAATTTGATGTTTTAGCGAAACAAGTATCGAAGAAGGAGCAGCCCAGATGTATCATAAGACTTACATTCCGCAACCATCTTCTCCAACTCCCTAAAGGCTTTCTCGAGCGAATTCCCTTTTGCTCTAACAACAGACCCTTCCTTTTTGTGCGAAAGAGAATGTTTCTGCATGAGTTAAAATGTTGTTAGCACATCTAAAACATGAGGCCCACCTTTTCAATGCTATCATCTCCATCAATTACATAATATAGCACCTATGATAGATAAGTTCTTGAGGAAAACAAATGATTGAACGCTACTAGATCTATTCATTTAACCAGCAAAAACAAAATTTATAGTTGAGAGCCAAGAAAGAGAAACAGCTATATGACCACTTCCGGTTTCTACTTTCTCTAAAAAGCCAAGGACTTACAAATTGCTCCAAGTGAGTTAGCATAATGCTAATGGCCTTCTTCAAGTAAAGACAAAGGGTGGACGGAAGCTGTCACTGCATGTTATGCATTATCAGAGCCTTACGATGTTGTATCGAAGCATACAGCTAATGGTTAGTGCTCTTGTATCTAACAATTATTGTTGTGGTTTATATAAATATTCTGTTTTTAGTTTTCACAATTCAGACTTCGGCCTTACATAGGTTCTAGCATCTGCATACATAAGAATGATTACATTTTAAAAGCCAGCAGATTTTCAATAAGAACCACGAGTGAGAAGGGACAGGGTATTTGTTTTAAAAGACAGCATCTTCTCTTTCATATTGTAAACAAGAAACAGCTTCTTCTAACCGATATCCTGAGAAAACATATGCATCTAATATCATACTCAGATTGACAACAAAAATTATAATGCAA